>JAADXW010000821.1:0-15322 GCA_023337975.1 Phytopythium ostracodes
GTAACCATGAGCGGAATTCGCACTCCTCAGTGGAGGCAACCCAGGTGACGAGGAAGTGGATGCGCGCAACCCTCGGGAGAGATCTCCGATTCCGGAACGGGGTCACCACGACATGGAGCTCCGATGGTCTGCTGCGTGGCGCCTCTTCAATTATTAGCGGAGAAGTGCAGACGCTATCCTCACTTCAACTCAATACACACGGGCACTTCCTACTCGACGGACTGCTGGCAGTGAGGTGGAAGGAAGTACAGCTACTGGATCGAGGCGGACAATCAACCACTCGGGACTTCGCGCCCGCCCTGGGTAATAAAGTAACAGTAGGCCAGCTGGTGGTACCCACGACGCTCGACCACGGACGAGTTCTCATTCGGTGTGTCGACCAAGTTTATCCCTTGGAACCCAGGACAGCGCACAAGTTCCGAGAGGTGTGCCTCTCCCTGATTGCGTGCTAACCAGGACTATTGAAGCGTCAGTTCGAGACTAGGCGGCTAAGGGTCTCCCACACATTAGACGACCCGCACCACGTCTTCGAGTGCCAGCGCGGACCACCAGCAAGGGTGACCCATACATGGGGGCAGCATCACCCTACGTCATCCGGACGGACAGAGCTGAAGGGCTGGAATCAGCAATAGCTAGGCGGCTCAGCCTTCCATCGAGGAACATATGAGCTGTACCGCACTCGTGGCTAACGAGACTGCGCCCAGCCTGGACAGGGCACAGGAGGTGGGCCCAATCAAGACGGCAATACAAGCCACTTGCTCTATCAAAACGTCACAGCCGCGCTCAAATCCGGCTCGCGGCTACGGAAACCAACTGGGAGGCAGAGGACCCAGCTATCGCTGCAGCGCTGGCCTCGGTCTCCTGGCGTGCGATCCACCAAGTGGAGGGTGCATCTGCTTACCACATTCAGAACCTGCTTAAACTTAAGCTGCGCAAGCTGAGACTCTGGAAGGGCGTGGATACCGGCTTTCGATATGCGAACGATCGCTGCATGGGAGCGGATGCAAGCTCGGTGCAGCACCTGATATGGATATGCCACAACGCGGAGTGTCTATGGGACACCCTTCTCGCACAATGGGGTATGGCAGGAAGTGAGCGGAGGAACGCTCATCTGAGGGCAATCATCGATCGCCAGTTCACGAGTCTACATGACTGGGTCGTCACCTGGGCCTTACGAGTGGCCCACCCACCTCCCGGTTCGGGCGTGAGGGAAGGACCAGAAGCTATTTGGGACGTGGTGTTCCAAACAGTCAACGACATGTGGAGAGCGGACTGCGCCTCGGTGGTAACAACGATTTGGCGATGGAATGTCGACAACTGCTTTGAGATGGAGACAAGGCGGTCGTCGTTGCACCAGGCGGCGGTCGAACTGAGGGCGAGTCTACGGTTGCTATATCAGCGCCTATGCCGGCGGTGGCTCCCACTTACCCCGGCTACGTTCGCACGCTATCAAGTCGCGGCTTTCGCCTGTCGAAGTCTGTGCGCAGACGACCAAACGGCGATCGAGAACAGGACGACGTCGCTCCACGGAACTATAGGCTTCTTTGACGGCGATTCGCGAGGCAACCCAGGCCCAGGAGGCAGCGGCAGTGTACTGATCACATGGGACGACGGAGCGGATAGCGGGAAAGTGGCCTGGGCGAGTAGCCTTTCGCTGGCGAGACCCCAGACAACCAACAACTGGCGGAGTTCGTAGGCCTCCAACAGCTCCTACGACACGCTGTGGAGGCCAACATCAAGGGGATTCACGTGGTGGGTGACAGCACCTTGATCCTCAACATGATGCGAGAACGCAGACCGCCCAAGTCAAGCAAGCGACGGCACTGGTACCGAATTACACGCAGACTGGCGGACATGTGCGGGGTGTCGACGTGGACACATCAATACAGGGCCCACAACAAGATGGCAGATCTATTGGCGAACTAAGTCATGGACGCAAGAACAAGCATTCAGGATGCAAGACTGACCGATGACCACTGGAGACTGCGGTACCCACAGCTACTCGACTTCGTCAGCAACGACTTCGACTGGTGGACGGCGAACCGCAGATCTGACCCAGATGACGGCGGAGACAGGAAGAAGCGCGCCTAAGTCGAGGAACGAGTAAGATAGAGGGGATGCGATGGCGCGCTTACGGCGCACGGTGTCTCTAACGCGGCACACTACACCCACCGAGCTACAATCGCTAGGAGGGAATGGATATTTGAGTTCATCAGACGTGGCCGCGACTGTAACACAATATACCTCACCTTATAATAATAATACTGTCCGAGAGCGAGGCGATCTGTCGGCTGGCTGTGGCCGGAGTGGCTGGGCTCAGCGGCTCGCTCATATCTTGAGGATCAAGCGGCTCTGGGCCGCAGCGTGTGATTGTCACTCAAGTTTGCAGCCCCGAAGTGCCCAGAGGAGCAAATTGGTGTCTTTGTGGGTTGGCACGTGATCAACGGCGAGACAATGCTGCCTCGAAGCAGCGCTAGGGGCTCTTCGGAACCCGGATTCCGTTACTGCCGTGGGTATACACACGCATGAACACGTTCCTGTACAATCGATGAGGTCTTTTCCGCTTCACCGCCAATAAAAAGAACTCGCCTCACCCAAGGCATGGACACCGAGGATGGATGTGTTACAAGCGTTGGGCCACGCTTTCGGGGCGGAGAGTGCGCCCGGATCCCCTGCGAGTTCCGGCGCGAGGGCGTGTGGCTCCTCCCATGCACGTCGATGATATCTGTGGGTCGATCTCGTTCGCTCTGGACCGGTGCGCGCTGCTCCGACCAATAACCTACCTAAGCGAGGCCTCTTCACGCGTGTCTGGTGTCCGGTTGGTCCGGAGACGCTCGCGGCTGCGCCAACGTCACGAGTCGCCGACGAATCGCTGCCGGGCGGTGGCCAGCGAGGCAGGAGCGGGTCTGCTTGAAGCTGGCGGAGCGTGTGAGTCAAGCCAGACCGGCGACGAAGGAGTCCATGCAGAGGTTTGTTTGCGTGTGCGAAGAAGAACAACACGCCATGGTCGTGAGTGCGGATGCGCCTCGAAGGTGATTTACTCTTTATAATGCCGCCATGATTAGCAATGCGACCGACCTGGCGGTGAGAAGGGATGGTCCTCCCTTCCCTCCGTGCTCCTTTGCCTCCTTTGTCTCCAGCGTGCCAGCTAGATGTTGACGGACGCGTAGGTGGGGATCTTGGCGCGGATCATGGCAAGCGCCTCCTTGCCGCCGTTGCGCTCGAGCGCGGCCAGCGTCTCCTCGGCCTGAGCACGCAGGGCTCGCGCCGTGCCCATGCGCCGGTGGATCTGCTGCGCCAGCTTGGGCACGTACGCGTTCATCTCGTGCTCGACGCTCTCGGACAGCAGCCGCGTGGCCTCGAGCGCCATGAGGAACACGTCCTCCTCCTTGGCCATCAGCGCCGCGCGCAAAGGCGCGATCACGCGCGGCAGCACCGGCAGCGTCTTTTCGGACGCGTCCTCGAGCTGCATCAGCTCGCGGAACATTTGCCGCGAGAGGAACACGAACGGGTGCTCCGTCTCGAGGAAGCCCTCGACACACGTGACCAGCAGCGGGTCGAACGCGAGCGCTGTCAAGCGCATAAGAGTGGGTTAGAGTCATGGGGTAGACAGTCAGCAACGCACAGCGACGCACTCTCGGGGCCTTTGGTCCACTGGAGCGTGTTCTTGATGCTGCCGTGGTTGATGCGGCACGGGATCGACCCGCCGTCGTACGCACTGGAAAAGTTGCTGCTCAATCACAGGAGCATCGAGAACTTTTGGTTAGTTTCCTTAGAACCACGCCATGTCATGTCCGACCGCGACGGCACGTACGTCTTGTGCTTCTTCTTGCCTGAGTTGAAGACGGCGGCTTGCTTGTGCTTGTGCAAAGTGGCCGAGGGCAGCGGCAGCGCCGCGCGCGTAGGCTTGGTGGCGTCTTGAGGCTGCGGCGCAGTCGCGTTGATGTTGTCTGACGACGTCGCGGTCAGCGGGGTCTTGACGTCTCTGCGGGCTGATGTCTTCGCCTGAGGTTGCACCGGTTCTTTGGATGACGACGCACCTGCTCGCGAGTGGGAAGACGCCGTCGAGTTGGCTGACGACGTCCTGGTCCTGCTGCTGGTGCTGCCTGCCGTAGCCGTACTACTGCTTGGCGTGGTGGTTCGGCTCGCGGGGGTTCGCTTCGCCGGCTGCTCGTCTTTCGCGCGGCTGCTGCTGCTCGAGGTCGTTCGAGTGCCCTTGTTGGCGTTGTTGTCGCCTGCTTCGGCCGTTTTCGCCGCCTTAGGCACGACTGTGCGCACGATAGGAGCCATCTCTCGCTGCTGGGGCGGGGAGGTTGTCGTGCTGGGCGTGTGCTGCTGCTGAAGTTGATGTGGCTGGCAGCACGGCGCGAGTCGCCGAGCTGTAAGCACAAGCGGAAGCGTTCACTGAGGTCACGCTGGTACGGCCAAATATACACCAAACACGCAGAAATAGATGACGCACCCGATTGAGCCGACGACTGCACTCGACATCCGGCAAGGAGCTTCACAAACAGCTAAGCTACGCCTCCCAAACACACTTGGGCATCCAAATGCAGGGCATCAAAGGCGGCTGAACAAACCAAACAGCCTCGGGCGTGTGGGCTATTTATACATCTATACATACAAAAGGCCAGCGGATTCCGCCCCCACTCCGCCGCATCACTCGAGTCGCACCGCTCTCCAAGCGTATCTGACTGGAAATACTCGTTGAAGATCGTCCGGCGCGTTAATGAAGCCGACCGCCGCCACGGTCAGCACAGGTCCCAGCAGCGGTAGTAGTGGAACTCTTCGTCGTGCGTGTCGTAGTAGTCGACCCAGCCGGTCCGGTCGGGCTCCGAGAACGAGTAGTGCTCCTTGAGCACGAGCTTGGTGTTGTTCCCACGGAAGCGGCGCGAAATCTGCAGGCGGAACTCGACCACGCTGTGGTTAGTGGGCACGCTCACGAACAACTCGTCCTTCTCGACGTGGTAGCGCCCGCGGAACACCTCCTGGCGCCCAGACGTCGTCGACGTGGGCCCCGTTGACGACGGGATCTCCGCCATGGCCGCTGCCGCGCCGCGGAGCGCCGGCGTCGCCTCATGCGGCGCCTTGAAGAGCATCGCGTAGAGCACCGTGCCGTCGCGCTGGAAGGCGAAGTAGCGGTAGTAAATGACCTGCAGGATGGTGCCAGGCACGATCTCGGTCCACATGTTGAGCTCGGGCTTCTTGTAGTACGACACGCGCAGGCAGTAGAAGCCGTTGTAGCGCACGCGCGGGCGCGCGTGGAACATGTGGTACCAGGAATTGAACTTGCGCAGCGCGAAGCGGTCGGCGGCCGCGGCCACTGCCGCCTTGGGGCACTGCGTTGGGAAAATGCGGCGGCACAGCGTCTCGAACACGGCCTCGGCGCGCGCCACGTGCATCAGCCGCCGGCACGCGCACATACAGTCGGTGATCGACTCCTCGTCCAGGAAGAGCAGGATGTCCAGCAGTAGGAACTCGGCAAAGTTGAGCAGCGGGTGCTGCGCGTTGGCGTCTTCCTCCACCTCTTCCTCCTCCTCCTCCTCTTCGTCGCCGTCTTCCCCGCCTTGCTGCTTCTCGTCCAGGCGGAGCGCGCGCGTGTCGACGCGCAGGTGGCGCTGCATCTCGCGGCTCGTCTTCTCGTCCACCTCGTCCTCGTCGTCGTCGCCGCTCAGCCCCTGCACGGCAGCATCGCCTTTATCGGAAGACGACGGCGACGGGATCGGCGCGGTTGCTGGGGGCGCGGTCACGTTCGCCGCCGGGCTCTGCCGCTGCTGCGACGCGGACTCGGCGCGCAGGATCTCGGCCATAAAGTCCGGCCTGGGCGGTCACATACAGGTCAGCATTGCCGCTCACACAGCATACAGCGCCCAAGATACAAGCGACAGAGTTACGCACTGCATGGACTCGGCGAGTGCGGCGGCCAGCGCCTCGGCGTCGGCGTCGCGGTGCGCGAACTGCGCCGGCGGCGCGCTGGAGGTCTTGCGTCCCATCGCAGCGGCTTAACTGGTACTTAGTGGACGTGTAGCGTAGCGGGCGGGCGCCGGGGTGGAGCGAGGCGTCGAGCGATCGGAGCGATCGGAGCGATCGGAGCGATCGGAGCGATCGGAGCGATCGGAGCGAGCGACGCGCCGCCTTTCTCGGCTGGTCTTTAGCTGGTGACGCCGCGTTTTCTGATGTTCCTGGAAGTTCGCACCGCGAAAAAGCGGTGAAAAACTTTGAAAGATGATTAAGGATTTCGGGAAACCTGTGCGAATTGATACAATATGTGCCGGAGTGAATGTTCCCCGAAGGTTCGCTGTGAGGACGGGAGGGTCGGATTACTGTAGGTTTTATGATTACGCGAGAGGCATCAGTACTGTGCGCGCAAGAACTATAAGGCCACGGCAACACGTTACAGTACAGAGCTCTCCAGCAAGCCCTTCAACACCTCTTGCATATCATTTTTGATACGTCCTACGTTGGAAATGCTTCGTCATCGTGTTGCAGCACGTCTATCGCGCATTTGTCTTCATGCCAGCACACGCAGCCAGCACCAATCAGTGAAACCTACAGCAAGAACTGCACTTGGCTGGCGTCCTCGCGAGTGAGCCGCAGGATCGTCTTGGTCTTTCCCTCTCCTTGGTTGCCGGCACTGGCGGTGAGCGCCACGGTCGGGCTCTCGGGCGACACCTTGAGCGTCAGGAAATGGAAGCGGCACGTCTGGATGACCTGCTTCAGGTCCGCGCTCGTGCCACCGCTCATTGCTGGCGCGCTAGCGACCGACATCAACACGTCCAGCTTGTGCTCCTTCAGACACGACTGGTGCATCTTCAGCATGCCTCCGAACAGCCCGGCGTTCCCGCTGTTCCACCACCGGACGCTGCCCTCGCGCGCCGCATACGAGACGAGGATCTGGCCGTCGGTGCGGAAGCTCACAGCCGAAACCGCGGACGAATGGCCGTCGAGCACGCGCCACTTGGTGGCTGTGCGCAGGTCGTAGATCAAAATCACTGCCTCCATCGTTCCCACAGCGAGGCGTTGCGTCTCGCGATGGAAGTCCACCATCGGGAACCGCCTCACAAGGTTCTGCAGGCAGCGCGTGCTCAGCGGCAAGCACCGCCTGCGCCGATCCGGCTTGGTCGGGTCCAGGCAGCACATGATCGTGTCAACGACCGCAGGCAAGTGGCGAAACATGAGCAAGTAGTGCGTGTTGATGAGCTCCGTCAGGTACAAAAGCACGCACTCGCGGTAGCCCTGCGGACGGTCGTTGCTGTTCATCTCTTGCTGGAGCAGTGTCAGCACAAATGCCGACTCGCACGCGCCCAGCTCCACCAGCAAGCTCAAAGCGGCGTTGCTCCCGCCACTGGCCAACACGTGTGCGTCGTGATTCACAGCCGCTCCGCTTCCGCTTTTATCATCCGTCGAAGCGGCCGCATCGCGCTGCTTCTTTCGCATATCCAGCAGCAGGAGCTGACACACCAGCGACGACAGATCCAACAAGTGCGGGCGGAACAGCATGAGGCCCTTAGTCAGCAGTTCAGCCGCGACGAATGCGACATAATGCGCCGGCGACCTCAACAGATGAACGAGGATGTCACACACTTCGCGGGCCGTCGCGGGCGCGATTTCCCCGGGGTAGCACGTACCGATCATGCTCAGCAGGATCACAAGCGAGCCCAAGCGATCGACGACCAACGCCGAGTCCGCAACGCTTCCACTCGGCCCACCGCCACTGATCTTGCTCCCGGTCTCCGTCTCAAGGCGCGCAAGTTCGCAATGAAGTTTGGCAGCATACTCGGCCGAGATTGTGCTTCTTGCCGCTGATGTCAACCGTTTGATGACGCCGTTGAGTAATGTGCGCGCTGCCAGCTGAGTGTACTCGCACGAGTCGAATCCGAACTTTGCCAGCGACTCGAGCTCTGGCTCACGGAAGCGCGGAACGTAGTCGGGAAGCACAACCGAGTGCTGCGTGATGATCTGGCTCCAGAGCACGTGGAACTCTTCCTTGTTTCGTGGCGATGTTGGAAGCCCATCCGCGCTCTGCCCATCCATGTCTTTACCCGCCTTTGTGTACCGGTGCTCCATGAGGTTCATGCACAGCGAGACGATCCCCAGCGCCAAATTCGCCGACATGGCGGATGAATGCTGCCAATGACGCGCGAAGTCGAAAGTCGCCGACGAAGAGCCCAGCAAATGCTCATTACGACGAGGCGGGGGCATCGATTTCCAGGGAATCGGCAGCGTGATCGCTCCCGGAAGAGCCTCGAGCGCGAACGAGTGAAGCACCTTCGGAGCATCGATGCCCAAAAGAGCGCGGCAGGCTTGGTCGATCTCTGGTGAGGCTCCCCACGACAGCAGAAACGACAGGAGGAGCAACTCGACGGACCCAATAGCATACAGGGACCGAAGGGCGGGCTGCTCAGGATTCCGCCCCGACATTGCCACGTCAACCCGGTCGTCACGATCACCGCACACTTCAAAGAAATTGCGCCAGCTCGCCTTGATATGCTCTGCGCATTGCAAGATCTTGTACCGCAGGAAATGCACCGACGTGTCACCAACGGAGAGCTTGGAGCAGTCAACAGGTGACGATGCATCGGCCATCCGCAAGCTTGTAGGTACGTCCACGTCACCTCCAATTGCGGCTGCATTGCCACCGCCGTTCAGTAGACCGGACGGCACCGATCGCTCGAGAATGCCCGTGTTGACGTTCCAGACGTACACCATGCGGTCCTCACACTCTACGTGGACAAAGCCCCGCTCCAGGTGCCACTCCACCCACTGGATGGCGTCTGGATGCTGCGCAAACTCGAAAACACACTCAAACTCCAGCCCCAGCTTCCCAGCCATTGTTCTCGGATTCCGAGGCCCTGGACAGCCTGGATTCTGGGCGTAGACCGGTGCATAGACGACGAGCTTGTAGTCTGCGCCAACAGTCCCGATCAATCGATCGGGGAAGGCAGCTTCCCAGTCGTCATTCGTGTGGCGCAGTGGCGAGACAATGACCTGCTCAATGGCGCCACGATGGTTTCGAAAGTGCTGGATGACGTTGGCCTCACACTCGAATGAGTTGCCTGATGGTATCAGTGTCAGCTCAATCACTTTGAGCACACCGTCTTGCCCTCCCGAAAACACGGGAATCGTCAAGCCTTCGAGCGGCTGACCATTCCTGTCCATTATGATGCCAGCGTGCGGGCTTGAAGGTGCTGATGCGGACGCTGGCACTGCTGGTGGGCTCGTAGTGTCGACGCTTAAGCCAG
The DNA here is from genome assembly GCA_023337975.1 of Phytopythium ostracodes. NCBI lineage: Eukaryota > Oomycota > Peronosporomycetes > Pythiales > Pythiaceae > Phytopythium > Phytopythium ostracodes. The sequence continues at coordinate 9,243 of JAADXW010000821.1, forward strand.
CTTTCAGATTCCGACTGGACGAGCTTCGCCGTGTTGCCGCCGAAGTTGCTGCCGAAGGGAATCGCGACCGGTAGAATGGATTCTTGTCCGTAGCCAGGCATGACGACGACTGCGTGAAGCTTCCACGTCGGGCTAATGTGGGGGTACTTGATCGACCGCTTACACCGAGACGTCCTCCGGGACTACTGGATACAGCTTCGCCAAGGCTTCCTCGACGTAGCGCTGATGACAACAACAGGGGCAAGTTGCCGTCACTTGCCGGAGGTGCGGGCCAATAGCAGTGCGCCAGCGCGGTAACTTTGCCGCGATGGGCAGCTAATACAGCCACTGATCCGTGGCCACCATCTTGACTGTTGTCCTTGTCTGCTGATGTGTGCATCTCTTTATCGCGCCCACCGGATCCAAGCAGCTGGAAAGTGATCGACCCGTCTGAGTAGCCCTTCACTAGCACTGGAACGTCTAACAGATACCTCAGCGCTTTCTCGGCCTCCCTGGATCGAGCTGCTCCGAATGAGGAGCCAGCATCCACCGATGTAGACGACGATTGACTTAGTCGTCCAGTCACTGGAGCCAGCGCATTCGCCAGCACGCTCGCTGCGATGGAAGCCGGAGTCAAGCTGCCGCCACTAACAGTGTCATGCAACTCGTGCCGCATTCGTCGCCGGCGCCGTCGAACTCCTGCTCGAAGGGCGACTTCATATGTGCACGACGACTGAGCTGCATCGCGAGCGACGACGAGATGGGAGAGGCAAAGCTGATGGTCGAGCCGTCTTGGTGATCCGTCGTGGTGTAGATGATCTTCCTTTTTGTCAGGCAAGCGAAACCCGTCCTTGAGATAGAAGAAGCGGGGCGGCTCGATGGGCTCGGAACACGTAGAGGCCGCATTCCTTGCATCTTTCCCAGACGGCATGGAGTTGCCGGTCGACACTCGCCAGAATGCTACGCTTCCGCGTCCACAGGTATGTACCAGCCGAAAATTGGGTGCACTCGATCGCGTCTGGGGCTGTTTTCCTGTCGATCCAGTCAAAGACGAGGCCAACGATGTCGGGATAACGCACGATGTGAAGCCGGGCAGCCGTGTGCCGCTACTGAGATGTGATGAACGCCCAAGCTTGGTCAGAGGCCCGCACGATGGCTGGCTGCAGCATTTGCACTCGTTCATGTACCCGACACGCTGGAACTTGTCTATATCGACCAAGACTTTGCAGCTGCTGCGCGGCACCAACTGGTCGTGGTTTTTTGTGAAGATAAAGAACTTCCCGCCATCCGTCCCGGTCGCTCCTCCCTTTCCGTTCCACGGTAGTTGAAACGTGAAGGCATGCCCAGAAGACATCCAAAGGATCACCTGATTATCGGTCAGGAATCTTCCGTCTTCCCATTGGATGGGCTTGCCGACTTGATCGTGGGAACCGCTGGTATCCTGCACGAGTTGACTGGGTATCACGCGACAACTTCCTCCGCGAACTTTTGGTTTAGATCTTCCACATCCGCGAAGGTGGCTCGCGCTAGTGGTATTCGTGCTGTCAATATCGCAGATCCACTTGCGCTTCAACACGATCCACTTGCTCCTCCAAATGCAGAGAACGAACTCAGCGTTTGGCGACAGCTGGATGGAGACGGGGAAGTAGCTGGTCTTGATTGACCGCATCAGCGCCGTCTGTGGGTTCATATTGTCTCCGTCTTTGAGAGACGTGCTTTGAGAGCATGTGATGTCGTGGGCGTCATCCGCCCAAGACAGGATCCAACAGCTTTGCTGGAGCCAGTGAGAACCGCTTGACCCGTATGTGTTCACACCGCGCGGCTTTGCCCATACGAAGCACTTCACGAGGCCTTCTGTGCCCAGTGAGATGACTAGCGAGTCCCATACCTGAGGCACAGGTGATGGGCTACGCGTGCTGTGTGGTGATGAAGTCGACTGCATGGCGTTCAACACCGCGCGACTGCTACCCATTGGCAATTGGTCGGTATCAGTACTTGCCGTGTAAGTGGTTCCTCCTCCCTGGGCTCCGTTCTGCGAAAATGCTGGTTGTGCCGAGCGTTCCGGGCCTGAAACGTCGTATGGGGATGGTGCTGACCTGCCACCTGCACTTCCAGAGCCAGAGAAGCTTGGTCCAGTCATATTTGCCGCTTTCCGACCGTAAATCCCGCCCGTTCCAGTTGCATTGGGCCGTCCTGCTGCCATCTTGAGCTCGCCCACAGCAATGCTTCGCCGAATCTGCTCTTGGGCCGTGTCGACACAATAGAGAAGCGCCATCTTCCACGTGTCCAAGATCATAATGCGCGACTCGTCACTGAACGCGACGGCGTACCGGTTGTTGCAAAACATCTCGAGTCCTTTGACAGGCGCGAGTTCGCGCGCCAATGTAGCGTTCGCGCTCGAGCACACGCCGTTCGGGAGCAGCCACCGCGCCACGGCGCCTTCACGAGAGATCGACACGAGAGTGCTCTGTCCCCATTCGTCGACGCCGCTTGTGATTCCCTGGATGGGGACGCCTATTGCCTGGGACACATCAGCACCGCCGCTATCATCCACCGCCGCGGCGTCCGCGTATATGAGCATGTTGACTTGCACGACGACGTCTCCTTCAAACAGCCAGTACAATACGACGCCGTCGACGGTCCCGATGAACACGCCGAGCTGGAAACTCGCATCTTCGTCTGCTGTGTCATCGTCAGTGTCGTCTCCGTCGACGTCGTCGACCAGTGCTGATTCGATGCTGTTGAAGTTAAAAGTGCCCACAGACTTCCGGCCGGGCTTCGCACTGAAGGCCGCTTTACCAGCGCGGCAGTCGGTGCTAGTGCTACTGGAACGTCTTGTCGCGGTCAAGCTCCCACGTTTCCCGCTTGTGCTGCTTGCGTTCGAGTTCTGGCTCGGCTGCGAGCGCGGAAGATACGCGACGTGCATGCACGACACCATCACGCTCGGCGGGTGGTCCCACAGCACGAGCGGCACGACCATGTCGCCGAGCGCGCGGGGTTCGCTGTAGTTGTCCACGCAACCGGCAGAAGCAGCAGTCGCGGCGGTAGACCCCGAGCCCGCGCCCGCGCCCAGCGTCCCGCCACCCCACAGATTCGTCGCCGACACGGACTTGCGCACCATCGACACGGTCGACTGGGCGCCTGGGGCGCCCGCCCAGCTCATGGCGCCTGGAGAATCGGCGTGACACCTGGAGGAGTGAGTGATGGGACAAGCCGCGGCGCTAGAGATCGAGGTACAGTACAGCGACAGCGACCGCGAGGCAAGCGTCGGTCGCGCGGCCTTTCTCCTGTTGTGTTTCCTTTGGTGTGTGGGGAGGGGGAGGGAACAAAAAGTCGTTAGAAGGGGTTACTGGGTGTATCCGTAAAAGTATTAGTACGATTAGGCCTTCAACCAAAGCGTATGGCTCATACGGTATGAATAATACTGCACGTTGAGAAGTAGAATGGAACAAATGATATGCTACTCCCTCCGAATCGAAATGATTGAAACATGGTTTATTGCGGGTGGACCGAAATGATAGAAACAATCAAGTCAGTTCTCATCCGGCCAGATTTGGGTTATTTGTTTGAAGAGGGTATAAACTCACACTGTATTACATTAGAGCAATGAAATCTGAATAATGATGCAGCAAAAAGTCTGAAGCCTCCATAAATGCCTCGTGGTCATACCCCAACGCTAACGGGAGATCTTTGCCAAGCTTACCCTTGCCCATATGCGGCGGCTTAAAGCCATTGTCCCCATGAGCGCGCATGATGCAGGTCATCACGCCCTGCAACGTCAGGAAAATGGCGTTCAGCTTCGTCGCACTTATGGCGTCGAACGCTGATATTACCGCCGCAATCAGCTCGTCAGTCGAGCCAATATGGTTATCCAACTGGATGCTCTGAATGGCCCGAAAGAACCCCAAGTCGAGCACGTTAAGGTCTAGGGAGTTGGGCGGCTGCCACATTAGCCAAATGTCCCAGCTGCCCGATCTCCCGGCCATGACAATTTCAGGATCTTGGGGGAGACGTGTGGTCGCGCGTTGTCCTGTTGGATGTAGATGGACTGGGCCCTTGAGCCGATCGGCCACTTGCTCTTGATCGCAGGGATGATCTCATCGATGATGTACCGCTTGTGCACCGCCCCATCCACCACCTCGATGTTGCGCATGTACACATCCCCACGGTTGTGGTTTACGCTCGTTTGCTTAGCGGCGTACTCTTCAACAAGCGGCCAAATACCATTTTTTTCATTGAAAATAGTTTTCCTATTAGGGTCGAATCTAAAATAGCACAAAATCAAAAACACAAAATATTAGATTCCAAAATATCAAATCAGAGGCACCATAGAGTACATAGCTGGACCTTGCCGCGGCGGTGAGGAACATGGTCTTCCCGATGAAGCGCTTGCTCTTGCATCGCCGCGTCCGAGGCTCTTCGTCTGGTAGGAGATAGTACGTGCGGCGGTCGACGTCGTTGTAGAACCACTTTTCGTCGATGTGAACCATGTTGAGCATGGGATCATACCCACGCGAGTTCACATCGATGAAACGGCACGCGAGTTCCACCCTGGCCACGCGGTTCTGGGCCGTGAGCAGGGGCTTAATCGTGTTGGAGTGCTTCACCAGCGCGCCTGCCTTGACCAGGCGGCGCATCGCACCGACAGAGACACCGATCTCCGCAGCGATCTTGCGGGGCTTTGCTCGCCGCTTCGCGGGGATGGCGGCGATCTTGGCCAAAAAGTCGGTCTTGTTGTACCCCTTGCGACCAGAGTTCGACTTGATGCGGATGCTGACGTCCACTGCCGTCGTCTTGGACACTCAACTGCGCTTGTACCGGCCCCAGATGCGCCACATGGTCGTGCGGCTGCAGTGGAAGGCACTCATGGCTGCTGGCGTCGTTCCGCGAGGCAGTACCCCGCCGCGACTCGCATCGAGCAAGAACTGGAGCAAGGCCTGGCGCTGCTGGTCGGTGAGGTTGCCGTCCATACTGCGGCGGGGCTGGAGAAGCTAAAATGAGAGCGTGGTGGGTCAAGATTGAGCGGCGAACGCCAACCACCCTCGCTTCGTGGCCATTTATTTCGTTGGTTGGCCGCAACATCCAGAAAATGCGGTACCAAAATAAAGAGCAAATCCTACTGAACTCGGCTTGTCAATCAGAAACGAAAAACCTTGTTTTTTAGTCAAAAACCCTCCCATCACAGACAAGTGTTTCAATCATTCGAATTAGGAGGGAGTATAATTTTGGAGGTGGCACTGCTACAAATAACTGAGAAAATATTAAAAACATTAACGACAGGCTGAAAAACAGGGGTTGGGCGGCATCTTGGCACACAAAAGATTTGGAGGAGGTGCTCGGCTATCTAAGGAGGCAAACGCTCGCTCGTGCTCGCGTTTGCCGTGACCCCCTTTCATGTACTTCTCTGGACCATTAAAGAATGCAGCTTTTGGTTTTTCGAAAAAAAACTACTGCGCCCTCATTGGCGAAAAGTCAGCTGGCCAGTGACATGCATCTGAGCTAAAATTCACTGGAATAGGAAGCAATCTACCACTACCCCACATCGGCCAACTCGTTAATGCTGTCCGTTCGATTGGTCTTCCCATTAGACCGTCGTGCCGCTCAACGCTCACTCACTTTTTCTTTATCGCTCGACAATGCCGCGTTCACCGAAAAAGCGCGACCTTTTGGACCAGGACCGCATCAACATCGTGTGCTTTCTCTCGAAGCGGTTTGACGGAGTCAATCTGGCCTACGGCGCCATTGCAGGGGCGGCTAAGGAGCACGGCTGCTTCCCCAACACTGTGCGCAGCATTTGGAGCCTCCGCGACAACCTGACGGCGAAGCCGCGCCGCGGGCGGCCGCCTCTGCACAAGGCGACCGCGACCATCCAGCAGCGACTGGCCCGCATCGAGGCGGTGCCCCCGAAGAGGTGGAGGACACTGCTGGCGTTGGCCACCGCCTCGGCTGTCCCCAAGTCCACCCTTTCCCGGTACTTGCGGCGTGGTCTGATACGGCGGTTCAAGTCCAGGGTGAAGCCCCTGCTGACCGATAGGCACCGATACAAGCGCCTCGCGTTCGCCCTTGCTCAAGTCCGACGACCTATAGGTACTATATCAGTA
>JAADXW010000822.1:0-15299 GCA_023337975.1 Phytopythium ostracodes
AGCGTGATGTCGCTTAGCGTCAGGGATTGAATCCAGAATGTCGCCCCACCAATCGACAGCTTTTCACGGACCGCAAGATGCAGCGTTGGATCAATCAGCCTACCATCCAGCTGCACCTGCGTCAATACTGCGCTATTTAGCGTCGCTTGCGCAGTCAACTCCAGCGAGTACACCCCGATATCGCCATTGCTAGCCTCGCCGACGGCTAGTACCGAGTCGATCGATGTGAGCTTTTGCAGTTCTTGGGTAACCTTGTTGTGGGTTGCAGCGACAGCGATGGGCTCGGTAATCTCGCCGTTAAACGTGATTTGAAACGAGCCTCGAAGGTCGTCTTGATCGGCGTCAGTGAACACTTTGACCATGACGTAGACGCTAATAGCGACGTTTTGTCCAGTCAATCGCGAGTGTTTGATGAAGATGGAGTCCTCTTGCTCCGTTTCAGACATGAATGTGATGTGCCATGCCCGTCCAAACGTCCCGTACTGGCTTAGGCTGACATTCACGGTGCCTGGAGACGTGATCGAGTCAATCGCGTCGCGCATCACAGCAGCAGTTGTCCCCTGGAACGCCAGAGCCGGCGTCTCCTGTCCGCGATAGGAGAGCGCAAATGTCCCTCCGATTGCCGACCCCGCCTCCGCGAGAATAGTTTGCGTGCCATGCTGCCCCATAGCACACATGCCTTCATATCGAACCGTGTGAACGACTCCGTAGACAGGATTTGGCGTTGTAGGCGTCCAAGCTCGAGCGCACTGCACACCATCTCCAAAGGCATCCGGCACAATCTTGAGAGTTGGCCACTCGCCCGACGGATGCTGTCCCCACAATCGGATTTTATAGTCGTGCAAGTCGAGAATCTGCAGCGCTCGAGTGTCTGTGAAGCTGGCACAGCCCCCCGTGTTGACCACTTTGATAACAGTATCTCCGGTGACAACATCCGTCGCAACCTGAAACGCGCAGGAATCACGGGAGAAGTCGTTCGGATTTCGGCTTGCTCGGAAGATAGTGCCCGTGGGTAGTGCCCCCGCTTCGGTCGTCGTGAGGCCAGCGCCGGACCCAGAGCTCACAATAGCGACCTCCAACGCGACAGAGTCAAATCCAGATACTTTCGATAGCGTTGATCCGGTAAGCAGAGTCACTTTGAAGTTGCGCTGCTCTTCAACGATCGCTCGTCGAACGTACGGAAGCCCTTGAAGAGCGGTCTTCATATCGAACTTGGTGTTCGCGGTTCCGATAGTGATGCACGATGTCTGTTGGTCTCCAAGCTGAAGCTTGAAGCTCCCGTCCGTAATTGTCGTCGATGCGAACAACTGGATCACTTGGACGGCGGACGGCGCACCAATCACGTAGCTATCGCACGAGAGCGGTTCATTGCTCACCTCGAATGACCCAAAATGATCGGGCGGTGTGGCGCTCGACACATCGACGATGCCAACATCAGCAAGGGCTGACCCAGCCTCTATGGACCGCAACGATGAACTCAGCTTTAGGCTTGGATACGTTTGCAGTAGTCGATGCTCAGCGTCCTCCGAAAATGTGATGGTCCACTCGTACCCGCAGGGTCCGATCTCGTTTCCCGACGCATCGATTTTGAGCAGCGCAAAGCTCTGGGCGTTGAAGCTCGTTACCCCATGGCCGGCCTGAACTAGAATGCTCGAGCTCCCATCGGCTGGTTGGGTCTGGACAACGAGGCGCCGTCCGTCAACTTCAATTGTAGAGCCCGCAGTGAGAAAGCGCCGCTGGAAGCCTTTCAAAGGTGCCGACGTGGCCAAAAGGTTTGTAGACGCAGAGAACGACGCCACTGCATTTCCCGCCTCGCCTGTTAAGACGTAGAGCGCTCGAGAGACGGCTACTCGGGGCATTGAGGGAAGCCGACCCAGTGCGTCGCTTAAAGACTGCGCAGTCACATCGATCGGGAGCTTTGCAGACATGTCGCCAGCATATTGGAGCTGGAACGTGCCGGAGATGTCGTTCTCACGCTTGTTGAACGCGAACATTTTTTGGACGGCGGGGACACCAAACGCACCGCCCACTGCGTACTCCAGTACGTATCGCTTGATGGGCTCACCGTGCGTGTCAGGTTCCGCAAAGCCGATCTGAATCTCCGTCGCCGACACAGGCAACGTCGATACAATTGTCGGAGGCGCTGGGAAACTTGATGCTTTGGCGACAAGTGGCAGCACACCTTTGCCTTCAGACTGGATCATGCTCGTCGCTGAGCCATATCCGTTGACGTTCCGTGCGAACGCGCGTGCGAAGTACTCCTGCGACGGAGTAAGCCCGTCGACGGCGACCTCAAACTCAATGTCGGCGCCCTTGACCAGCTCCGTAATTTGAACTTCGGCGCTTGTACCTGTCAACGACGAGTAGTCGACCAGGAACAACGGCATGTCCCCGATGTTGGACAGGAACGTCACTGTCCACGTCGTGCCGTAATTCGCATTGGCCGTCTGGGTAACGTTCACGCGTCCTACCGCTGGTAGGTTTTGCAGTTTCGTCTGCACATCCATCGCCGTGTCATCGTGGAAGATAACCACGCCCGGATACTCTTGGAATGTGTTCTGGAAGTTGACGGCGAAAGATCCTGACAGGTCATCTTGTGCAGCCGTCGCTGCAATCGATTGAACCTCGTAGACGCCACCACTGGTTTCTCTGGATACGACAACCGAGTCAGGCGTATAGTCGCCAGAGACGCCGCGCAACGTGGTCGTCATGGTTTCGTCCTGGACTATGGTAGCAGTCACAGTACAAGTGCCACACACCTGCCCGTACGAATCCCGGAGCCGCACTTGATTGCCAGTGACTTTGTCGGCGGATAAACAGGGCGATTTGGGGCAGTTTGACTTTCTTCCAAGCGACAGGAAGGTCACAAACCAGCGGTAGCCATTCTCGCGTGTCGGACCGACTCGAGACACTGCAACAGATCCCATTCCGGGAAGGGCATTCAAGGCAGCAGCCATGTCGACCGCGTCGACTGCTGCGTCTACCGTCACCTTCTTCTTCTTGTGCGCAGTGATATGCCGATATGTTGTTCCCGGCCACGCCTGGTCGAGCTGAATAGATGTTGCTGAGGGGATGGCTGCGACTTGGAATTCCCACTCTCCGATCTTGACAAACTCTCCAATCGTCACCAAGCTGGTAAAGTCGCTGTAAGTCTGCACGGACGTCGACTGCGATGTCACCGCAACGTCTCCTAGAGCAGTGTCGAGAACGTAGACGATCGCATTGGCCGATCCGTGCACGTGATACGAGTTGAGCGGCAGCTGAGTATCGGTGAACGCAGCGCTCGAGTGGACGACGAACTCCTCGTCTCCGATCTTCACAGTGTCCCCTCGGTTGACTTTTCCTACCATGGATGCCGACGTGATCGCAGTCTTGGAGCCCGGCTGGATGCTCGCCGTCACGAGCGAGTCTTCCCACTCGCCTTCAAAGCCAATCGAGAGATCAAAGCTGCCGGACAGCCCCTTGGACCCGCTTAATTCTTGTGAGGCAATCTCCCACACCTCCGGGTAAAAGCTGGCCACGCCAGCGGTGACGCGCTCACCGACGAACGTCATCACTCGGTTGGCCGGCTGCGTGGTGACACATTCAATCTGGTCACCTTCGAGCATGTTTGGCTGTGGACCGTGCGCGAGGTAGTCGCCGTCAAATGTGATGGCGTACGTGTATCCGTTCTTGACAACGCCGTACGCGGAGCGCGTCACGGAGACACCGTCCAGGTTGAGCAGTTCTTCCAGCGCCAGCTCGAACTCCAGCGCACTAGCGTTCCACGGGATACAAGCGGTCGTGTCCGCGCCGAATGCGTTCGCGAACGACATCTTGTAGGTCCCAGCCAGCACAGGGCCCGTGCTCGCGACCGTGAAGGTCTGCACCTCGTTCACGCGCCGCGCCAGCTCCACTTTGTACCCGAGAACAGGCGCGCCGTTCACGCCCTCGGCCTTGACATTTTCAGGCGAGAAGAACTGGAAGCGCAGCGCCGTGTCGTTCTCGTTCCATGCCAGCACCTCCTCGGGCGGGCCGGGAACGTCTTGCGGAGAGAACAAATTGCCCTTGACGGCGTCGAAGGCGGTACACAGACAGTAAACCGCAGCGAGCACTCGCACCATCTTCACACCTGCCATGAACCGCCGTTGTCGTCTCTCTGGGCGCCGCCTATCTGCCCTTATAGCGGGTGGGAACACCGCCATCATATGATCCGGTGGCACCGAGGCTTTGCGCTTCGAAACGCGCGAACTATGCTGGAACGGCGAGAGGCGGGCAGGATACGGACGAGCCAAGTGAACAACACAAGGGCAGAACTCGGAATACTGTACCGTAGACGCAGAGCGGAGCGGTGAGTGGTACGCCGCCGGTTCCGCGCTTGACTCGCCGCCCCGTCGGGACAGGCGCCGCCTCATGATCTCGCACCGCCGCGGATCTTTTTTTCGATGTTGCCATCTCACTACTTTAGTGTGGTCCACTGAACACGTCACTAGTTGAAAACCCTATATGATGTGGTACACCATAACGTTGCGATTGTCTATGACGGCACACTATTTTCGGCATCTTTTTCCAAAATCGCGGAGCATTCACTCTGAGGTTCAACCTCGACAACCGCCGGGGCTGAATGAAAAAAGTGCGCAGTCTATAGATAAGAAGAACGGCCGGCGGACGGACAGCGAGGGGATAGAAAGCAAGGGCGGGCGGCGGGCATGGGGATGGAGGACTACCACGTCTTGGAGTGGATCGGCGAGGGCTCCTTTGGCAAGGTGTACCGCGGCCGCCGCAAGTTCTCGGGCCACGTCGTCGCGCTCAAGTTCGTGACCAAGCGCGGGAAGAGCGCCAAGGATCTCCAGAGCCTGCGGCAGGAGGTGGGGGCCAAGTCGAGATATTGGACTTTTTCCCTCTCAGATATGACTCCAGCCCGAATTGACTGCGACGTGGTAGAGTTATGGGGTAACCCCGTCGTACAAGAGGCTAACACTGGTGGATTTTTGCTCGTGCGCTGCGGCAGATCAATATTCTGCGGCGGCTGAACCACTGCAACATCATCGCGATGCTGGACTCGTTCGAGACGGCGGGCGAGTTCTGCATGGTCACCGAGTACGCCCAGGGGGAGCTGTTCCAGGTGCTGGAAGACGACCACTTCTTGCCGGAAGAGGAGATCCGCAAGGTTGCTATCCAGCTCATCCAGGCGCTGCATGTGCTGCACTCGAACCGCATCATCCACCGGGATATGAAGCCGCAGAATATCCTCATCGGCTCCAAACAGCAGATCAAGCTGTGCGACTTCGGTTTCGCGCGCGCGATCTCACACGACGCGAGCTTGCTCACGTCGATCAAGGGCACGCCGCTGTACATGGCGCCCGAGCTCGTGCAGGAGAAGCCGTATACGTACACCGTCGACCTGTGGTCCCTCGGCGTCATTTTATACGAGCTCGCGGTTGGGCGGCCGCCATTCTACACGGACCGGATCGTGTCGCTGATTCAAATGATCGTGAACGAACCTGTCAATTATCCTTCGTCCATGTCGCCGGCGTTCCAGCATTTTCTGGCAGGGCTGCTGAACAAAGACCCCGCCCGGCGGTTGGCCTGGCCGGCCATCCTGAACCACCCGTTCGTGACTGAGACTCCTGAGCAACTCGCTGCGCGACTGGCACTTGAGAGTCAAGTCCGTTCGCTCCCACGGTTCTTCGACGAGACACAATTCCACCGTGCATCTCGGGACCACGCACAAAAAGTCAAACCGAGTATTGAAAGGCTGCGCTCGAGCGGGGAGTGGAAGATATGCGACCCAGAAACGGGGCAACAGGTGACGGAGACGCCGGCTGTGGCCTCCAATGCGGGCAAACCTACGGTGGGTCAAGACAATGCGTCCGGTCGTGATAATCGGGCTGCTTCAGTTGGGGAAGCTCCTCAAAATGGTATACGAGGGGCAGTTACACCAAATGTTGAGGCCTCAAAAGCCTTTCTCACCGCGTGGAGCCAAGTTCAACTGGAGTATCGGACGAAGGCAGTCAGCAATCAATGGTCCGATGCATCGTGTGTGCACCGCGCTGTTTCGTTGCTCCCAGTGGTTACGCGTCCCAGCCTGTCGAGTGAGATCTCCACCGCAGTGTTGAGCTTGCTCCAGCTCGAGTATCGGCTTTTAGCTTCGCTTCTGAAGACGGGGGAGTTTGCAAACCCCGAGCCCGTCGTGTCACTCGCCCAATCGAGGGAGGCCATTCAGAGGTTTCTTGAATACCTCATGAATAACTGGACGGAGCCATCTGCAGCTGAGGAGAACGAAGTTGGCGAGGCGGTCTACCAGTGCATTCGCTGCAGTATGATGTGCACGAATGCCATCAACGCGTACGAAGCGGAGGCCAATTCGTTCACGGACAAAGCGGAGATATTGGAGTACCGCACTTTGTGCTCCAAGGATATCTTTATCATCTCGAAAGTGCTTAAATGCAAGTCGAAGGCACTGTCAGCTGCGCATTCCAAGGCACTCAAGTGGCTGGGGTCTATGCTCGATAGGTCAAGCAATCTGACCGTTCTCGTCGAGGTGGTGAACGCATCCGGCGTCATTGAGAGTCTTTGTGAGATCCTCGACTATGCGGAGAAGTCTCGCTCCCCAGGTGGTCGCCTATCAGTCCACGGGCGAGATCTTGGCCTGTTTTCGGTATTCGCGCTATCGGCATTCGTGCAGCCGGACGGAAAAAGCTGGGGTCCGCTCCAACCGTTCCCGGTACTGTGTCTGACTTCCCGACGGGCTGCTGGGAGTGACCACTCGCTCGATACAACCAGAGTAAAAATGGTGAAGCAGCTTTACCGACTACGGGTGAAAGTTCACGGCGAAGTTGCATACCAGCTGCTGAAGTCGGGACTGGCGGAGCTGGTGATCCTTCTCAGCGGTGAGATTAACGACCTCCGCAGTGCCAAGAACGATGCCGAGGGCGTTGCTGGAACGGATGGTGACGACGCTGATGAAGATGACGACGAAGACGAGGACCAGTCGCTGATCTGCTGTGTCATGAAGATCCTTGTGCATTGCAGCCGGTCATCAGCACAGCTGTCAAAGAAGTTGGTGCTCATCAAGATCGCATCAACAGTGCGAGGCCAGCCAGCTCAAGACATTTTCTCGATCCTGTTTGACGCGCTCGAAGCGGGGGTGGTTCGACAGTTTGAGAAGTATCTCGCTGTTGAGTTGCTCTCTGTCCTTCTGCGCCGCGAGCTATTGTCAAAGAGCCAAGGGTGGCGCTTTTCTCTCGTCCTCTACCCATTGCTGGTAGAGTCTCGTGATGTGGCGCTCATAAGTGCAATCTGCACTTTTCTGGCTGATGTTATCGAGACGGAGAGCGTCGACCCTTCACGCATCGACGCTGATGACATCAACCCGAGGTTCAAGGAGAACGCGAGAGCGTTATGGGACCTCGTTGGCGCTGGGGTAATGCCTCGCGAATGCTTCCTGTCGGTGCTGCGACTCTTCCGGCGCCCTAACATGCCAGTTTCAGCCGTCGGCGGCGACGAGTCTGTCGAAGCAAACGACTACTTGAACACCAGAGTGCAAATGCTGACGTGCTACCACGTCCGAGCCCAGGGGCTAATGGATCCAGGCGTTGTCTTCTTGCTGCGCATCGCGTCGAAGGTGGCAAAACAGGCTTCTGCACCGAGCCCTGCTGACCCCGAGCGCGATGTGATCGACCATTCGACCGCTCTTCATGAATTCGCGTCGATCTTTGAGCGCACCGACGTGTGGGAGACGTTCGATGAGCTTCTAGCTAACGCTGGCTACGGGATCCTATCGCCATGGGGACTCTTTTGCCTTCTCAAGCTGATGCGGATGGTGCGCGAGATGCAGATCAGCAGTAACCCGCAGCTTGAAATTGCAGTCAACGCCCAGATGCTCTCGCACGTCGTCAACCTGCTGGACCGGAAGCACATTGAGCACCTGTTCCAGTGGCCAGACGTGGTGGGCGGTGGTGCGAATGCTGTCAAGGCGCTCATCCATGCTATCGTCAAGGTTCTCGGGATCCCGTTCATGCACAGCGTGCCTGAGGAACTGCTCGTGAGCACCCAAGAGATTCTCTACGACGCGAAATGTGTCGAGAAGCTGTTGGGTGTACTCAGATTCGTGTCGCTATCGGCACGAGATGTTCATTTGGAGGCGTCCGTGTTGGAACTACCAGTGAGTTTTCTTTCGCGGCTCGTGACCAGCTCAGAACACTTCGGCGCACAGTTCGTGGAATCCGGTGGTATCCACGTGATCAGGGAGTGCGGCATGTTGAAGCACAGCTCATCGCCGTCGTTCTTGATCGACACGCTTCTGATTGTGAGTCAACTCGCGCGCGCCTCGGGGAGCAACTACGATGACCTCTCGTCGATCAATTTGATGCCCGAGATTCACGACTTGGTGGTCCATCCGGAAGCGATGGTGCGGGCGAAGGCGTTGAACTGCATTGGCAACCTGTGCAGACACTCGACACTGTTTTATCCCCAGCTCGTTGATCGCAGCGCATCATCGAACACGTCGGTATTGGAGCTCATGATTCAGAGCCTTGTAGACCCTGACAGCTACGTGCGACGATTTGCGTGCTTTGCGATCGGCAATGCTGCTTTCCACGATAGCACGCTGTACAACACACTCCGGCCGGCGATTCCGTTGCTCGTGCAGAACCTAGAAGACCCCGAGGACAAGACGCGCTCAAATGCTGGCGGTGCGCTTGGCAATTTGGTGCGCAACTCCGACGAGTTGTGCGAGGCACTGTGCGCACATGAGGCGCCACTTATGCTGCTGCGATTGGCGCTGGCGGAGTCGAGCACTGCGTCGCGGCGGATTGTGCTGTTTTCTCTCGGGAACTTCTGCGTGTACCCGCGGTGCTTTGCAGCTCTCCATGACGCCGACCCGAGCTTCGTGAACAGACTGGAGCGGCTGTACGACGATGTGGTGGGTGACGAGACCTCCCGCAAGAACATTCGACGCATCTTCACCAAAATCGACGATCTAACTGGCGGAGCATGACCAGTACACCAGCCACTTGAGTTGCCGATCCAGCTTGGTCGGAGCCGAGTTTTTTTTACTGCGTATCCAGACAAGGGCGGCGATGTCGTGGACAATAATAGCATTCGCTCATCCAAGTGACAGCGGGTGCTATTATTGCTCCACGCCGGCGTGACGGTCTTTTTATTAGTTGTGTGCATTCGGACCCAGCGCATGGTGCATCAAGGCACAACTCTGCGGCATTTCACCTTCAGC
The DNA here is from genome assembly GCA_023337975.1 of Phytopythium ostracodes. NCBI lineage: Eukaryota > Oomycota > Peronosporomycetes > Pythiales > Pythiaceae > Phytopythium > Phytopythium ostracodes. The sequence goes on from JAADXW010000822.1 coordinate 9,215, forward strand.
CTCCGAGGCATCGACTTTCCTGACGCGCATCTACAGTCTGTCTCTCTATCGACACCCAAGCGCAGCATCCGCAGGTTTCAGGAAGTAACCGTGTCAAGATGAAGGCGCCCCAAGAAGTGAAGCCGGCAGTGATTCGGTTTGGCTTGAGGACTCTCGTCGTTGGCGCTGTTGCCATCGTGAACTGCTCCATTTTTTTCGGTAAGTCAGAGGCCCACGCGAGGATTACATACCGCCATTGGGCAGTGCTTGACGCATGCGTTATTTGCTAACCTTCGGCGCTCCTCTCCCCTCGTGTTAGCCTACGAGCAGCACGTGCTCTCGTCGTCACCGTGTCGCGCACAAGGTGTGCGCCACATTCGCCTCGGCGTCGCTGACCGCGTCTTCGTCCAGCGTACGGCATTTGCTTGGTTCCTCCCCTTGTTGCTAGCTACTCAGTCGCTATATTGGACTACTTGGACACGTGTAGGTCGCCTATATCAGGGCGTGCAGCCAAGCGCTGAGCCTTGTCCGAAAGGCATGTACCGCCCTTCAGGGTCGGGAATAACCGTGGGCGAGTGCGAGTTCTGCCCGCGCGGCGTCTACGGCGACAGCCCAGGCCTCTTGTCGAGCGATTGCACGGCGAAATGCCCCAAGGGCACATATAACGACAAGATCGGCGCCAAGTCGGTGCTCGATTGCAAGCCTTGTCCGCGCGGCGTCTATGGCGCGTCTACGGGGCTGACGACCAGTGAGTGCACTGACCCGTGCCCTGACGGCAAGTACTCCATGAGCGAAGGTCTTCAGAGCGCGAGCGAGTGCCTCGACTGCCCCGCTTATTACCGTGGCCCGCAGGGTTTCCGAGGCAACGACGTCCTCGAGGTTCACGGTGGCGGCTACCCGTGCGATCGGTACCTCGTGGGCACCTCAACCATCGTGAATGGGCGCAACCAAGCAGTGGTCGACTCGATCAACTCGTATCTATCGGTCGATCGCACGTCGAACAAGAAAATCATCGATAACGTGACGCCGTGACGATGAAGCTGACGCCGTGACACCAATCCTCGTGGATCAATGCAGTGAATACATAGATACTCAGATGGGGTTACCTCCGACCGCCTGCGGTTGTTTTATTTTGGATATCGAAGTGCATCCATAGCGATCTGCCAAGAGGCGTCGACCCGTCACTTTGTGCTGGCGCCGACGTGCCGATGGTCGTTCCCAAGGCGGTCAAACTGCTCGTCTCCATCAAGAAGAAGAAGAACGGCAAGCCCAAGGCCACGACAAGGGGAGAGGGCGGAACTGATGCGGCATCACCCGTCGCTTCCACGTCGAAACAGAGCCAGCGTGGCATCTTCGGCGCGCTGCAACGCACACTATGGCGGCGATACAAACCAAGCCGCTCAGTGGTTGCTGCTACTGCTGGGCCTGTAGATGGCTTCGCTCGTGCTGGATCTCCTTCACCAGCGGCAACCATCAATGCAGCGGCCTCGTTCGCTTTTCCGTCGGTGTCGCGGCCTTCCTTTTCGGTCTTGAAGTCCGTTGGGCAAGACGTGCAAGCTGCGTCTGCTGCTGCTGCTGCTTCGGCACCGCATCGACCAGTAGACGAGGAAGAAGAGTTCGAAGACGATGGCGAAGACCAGGAGGACGCCGACGTTGGTGATGACGACACAAGCGCCAAGCGCCGCAAGCATTCGCGATGGGTGCCCAAGCTACTCGTTCCCGCCGAGAAGATGCGCGATCGCAACCACACCAAGAAGAAAAGGGCGAAAAAGCACGGCAAGCCGGCGGTTCCACGCCCTCCGGCGCTGTTCACTGTCGTCAACGCGCTGAGTATGGAGCTGTTGGCGCACATCATGGCGTTTCTGGCCTCCAACGAGCCAGGACAGCGTTGCTCTCGCGTGAATCGGATGCTAGCAGCCGGCGTGCGAACGTACTATGCTCTCTACTACGCTCACCCGCGACCGAGAGGTTTCCTCGTCCACCGGGTCCTCCTTTCGCTCACTGACGAGAGCTTCCTGCGGCGTATCCTTGTGTGGCTGCCTGTGCAAGACCGCGTGCGCGCCAGTGGAACATGCCTCGCGTTCCTCAGGTGCTGTGACGCGATGCCTCTCGAAATCGCAAGCGACCGGCGAGCTCGAGCGTTCATGTCGTCAATCGGCAAGGACGAAACGCGTCTTCAAGCGCGGTTCACCGCGACTGGCACGCTTCAACTAGGTACAGTGACACACACACACGGACGGGTTTTCATCCGTTGTACTGGCGAAATGACTCGGTTTGGCTCGTTTTCACTGGTCTGTGCAGTCGATATGACGGCTGAGACGGCGAGCAGGGTGTTCTCGCTCATGGGCACGGGCGACGTTGAGTGCTTCCCGCTCGTGAACGATCTGGCCATCGCCAGAGTGAATGGGTTTGGTCGAGGCCGCTACTTCGAGGTCGTAATGCAGGTGCTCTTCACCGACCGCGTGAGCTCCCAGCTGCAGTCGCTGCGCCTCGAAGGTAAGTCGCGTATATTGCTCCGCCGTATCTGCGCTTTTGCGTTGGTTGCCCCACGGCTTCGCTTGTGCATTACAGACGTTGACTTGGAGGACGCGCAGTTCCAGCAGCTCGCGCGGCTTCTTCATGGCCGCGAATTCCCGGCTTTGCGAAGGCTAACGCTCACGCAGCTCGCATTTCCGAGTCGATTCATGCGCGATTGGGTGCGCTGCTTTGTCCTGGGCCGCTTCCGAGTGCTCGAGCACCTCGACACCATCGGTGAGTGCTCTCATTTTGACGGGAAGCAGTTATTTGACCGCAAACCCACTCACCTGACTGAGTGTAGATGTCAGCATGGGCGATGAAGACATGCGTCGCTTCTTTACCAGTCTGAGACTCGCTCCGATGCTGTCGAGCCTCGCAATTTCGCACAACGCCGTATCGTTGGAGACCATGATGACGCTAGTTGGGTTGCTCGCGACGCGTGAGTACCTGCCGAGGCTTGCACACCTCGAGTGCGAGGCTGTCACCGCTGACCCCAACGCCACGCGAGCCCTGGTCGAGGCGCTCATGAGAGCGAACGACTTGCGGCCGCTCTGCTGTATCAATATCGGTGCAAACCCACTTGGTACTGTCCAGGGTGTACCGAACGGGATGCCGCGATCGCACTGGCGCCTTTTGACGAGGCTCAACCTGTCATGTACGTGCCGGTGTGAATGATGTTTGTCAGCAACAACCAGTTGATTCTTGGGCTCTGACGCGACTTGTGGTTACCGATCCGAAACATAGCGATGCAACTCGGAGAGGACGCGTTCCGCTCGGTAATAGAAGCCTTCAGCCCGAGCAAAGTTGGCGAGAGCAGCGCGGTCGAACATCTCGACGTGTCCAACAACGGATTCGGCGCTGCGGCGGATGCGTTTGCGCGCCAGTTGAGGAGCGGGCGGTTCCGGCATCTTCGAAGCCTGTCACTAGCTGGGAACGCAATGCAAGCGCTGGAGCTCGAGGCCGTCACTGCGGCCCTCAGCTCGTCCTGCTGTCCGCTTCTGGAGGAGCTCGACTTGTCAGGTGAGTCCGTGTAAACCTCTCGATAACCCCACATGTGCACCTTACTCAAAGCGTTGCGATTGGAAGTACAGGCAACGCGGCAGCAGGAGAGGGCGCGTCACGATTCTGCCGCTTTCTGCGTTCGCACGCGGCTCGTCGACTGGTCTCGCTCGACCTCAGCGGTGCGTTTACTTCAGCCCTGTCGGCGTGTCAATACGGTCGGTCACTCAAACCTCGCTGTTGTTTGGCCACTAGACAATGCGATCCCGCACCGCGGCCAGGTCCAGATCGCGGAAGCGCTACGCGGCGGCGCGTGCCTGACGCTTCGCCATCTCAACCTCTCGCGCAACCCCAAGCTCGCGACGCTCGTTCCGTTCCAGGAGGTTGAACATTTCTTTTTCGCCGTACTCTGTTGTGATGCTCTGGCTGACTTCGTTGCATTTCGCTACCGCAGGCCATTCGCAGCGGCGCGTGCCCGTCGCTAGTGTCGCTCCAGATTTCGTACGCGCAGACGTTCGCGGACGGCCAGGCGCTCGTGCGCGCCGTCCGCAGCCGCATCAGCGTCGACGAGTTGGTGCGTTTTTCTCTACTGACCACAAGTTTGCAGGTTACGGCCGCTAAGTCGGAATGGCTCGCTCTGATCTACATCAGCGGCGGCTCAAGCAGGAGCGGTTCGAGGCGCGGTTGCGCACGTTGCAGGCCGTCAACGAGCAGCGCGCGGCGGAGGCGCTCGCTCGCGGCAAGCGGCAGGCGCGGGCGCTGCGTGAGCGGTATGACGTGCTGGAGAGCGAGGCGGACCGCGCGCTGCGGCGGCGCAAGCTCATCCGCAAGTCGGCGCACCTGCTCATCCACCAGGAGATCGACCGGCGCCTGCGCGAGCACGAGCACCGCGCGCGCGTCCGAGCTCTCACCGACCGCCGGTGATGGCTTGTTCACTTCATATACAGTATACTGTAGAGGCAAGAGTATAATGTACCCATGTATCTTGCGGTGGAACGTGTTGAAGTGTATCTTTTTTTATTTTGGGGACAATGGGTACAGTTTCGCGGAAGCCACAACAGATGGTTACCGGGATGGCTGAAGCGCGACCACCTCCTGGCCAGACGAGGCGGGTGCCTCGTATCCAGTTGTTTTCGCCAAGTGTACCCGTTGTGAATGGAGTGAGGAGAGTGAGAACGTGGGGATGGACAGCCACATGTGCGGCGATCTTTTGGGTGCTCCACGTCAAAACGCTTTATTTTACTGAGTCTACAGTACAATACTGTACAGTTCTGTCGGTTCAAGGGTTCAGGAGGGCATACTGTACAGCAGTGAAACTACTGGGGCTGGCCAAGTTGAAGCAATCTCCGCTACGACTGAGTCCTGAACTACTGTAATGTATTGCTACCGTTCACTCGTCTTCGTCAGCGCTGTCCAAAGTGCCCGGCATACAGTACTGTACAGTAGAGCAGTGCTATAAAATGCAGGGTCTTTCCAGAGAGCTCTGATGACAGCAGCAACGCATTTTTCGTTGGAGCAACCAGCTGCGTGCAAATATTTTGGATTTGCGGTTCTTTAGATGGTGGGAATTATTTCATCATTCGTCACGGGCGTCAATGGATGCTAAAGGTGGCAGCTTCAAGACGTCATATATCACATCGGCTACCGTCTTACCCCGCCTGCTGCGCCTATGCGCTGCAATATAATAGAACGCCATAAGGCGTTATGTGTTTACAGCACCTGGGCGCTATACAGCGAAAAAATCCGCAATGTTTAAAGAAAATGAATTGATGTCGCAAGCCAAGTCTCATATTTTGCCTTAGTGGTGTGGGCCAAACCGTCCTACACGTCTGGCCAGCGTTCAATACCCCCTCTGTGCAGCAGTCTACTTGTAACAATGTAAATGCAGGCTCAGCGCAAGGAAGCCCTGGCCGGTGACGCCCAGCCAGCACCACCAGCTTCTCATTGGTAATATAGTTCCTCCGCTTGCTGCAGCTCATTATTGACAAGCTCGAAATGATAATAGGACCCCATGCAAAGCATCCGTTGGATTAGATGACTGGTTGCAAGACGACGGTGATTGATGCAACGGATTCGTAAAGCGGCATGGAGGCATTCACTTGCGTTTGACTGGTACAAGTTGAACGCTCATCAGAACCGAATCATGTCTACAGAATAGAGCGTGCATAAGAGCGGGGTTAATCTGCATAACCTTTGGTATTGTATGATATAAATATATTCTAGGCAGTAATAGATTTGCATAATGCCTACCTTATGGAAAAATGCCCTCTCGAATATGCTTGATGAGAGGGCACTCTCACACGCGCTCTATACTGTATTAATAGCCTGAGCGCTATATTCCATTGAGAGCTCTAAATGATATTTTGACTGTCAGTGGTTGATTCCATAACCCGTATTAGAGACATAATCCGTATTAGAGAGCATATGCACAGTACAGATTTCCCCGGCAAATTCGGAAACGCGGTAATCAACAAGATTGCAAGACTTACTGATTTTCTGCGTTATTTTTTTTGCTGGCAAAATATTAAAATAGCGACAAAAATTGTTACCGAACCGGTAGGCTGAAACTATATTAAATCAAAATGTGACC
>JAADXW010000823.1:0-15290 GCA_023337975.1 Phytopythium ostracodes
CCCCCCCCCCCCCCCACCCCACCCCCCACCCGTGTGTAAGACCCCTGCTGCGGAGCTCCGATGTACACGGACGCACCGTAACGAGCGCGGTTGATCTCGGTCAAATGATCCCGCGCATGTGGTGCGATGGTGGATGGTCCGGTGTGCGCACATACACCACGCGCTTTTTCAAGTTGCTCAGCCCTCATCTCGATCTTGAGCTGGATTACCATTGCGAAAGTAACCAGGAGGGGGTTCCCTATTCCCTGCGCTCTTGAACGAGATAGTTTCGCTCTCGGCCATGAATTTTTCTGTGCAAACCAGACGCAACGCTTCCGATGGCAAGACGAGACAAGAAATTGGAAGGCATTGTGTGCGATTTGTATCGCGTGCGGCCTTCCGCGCTCATCAACTCGGATTGGAGGCTGCTGCACAGTACTGTATCCGGATACTGTACTGTACAGTCGGGTTTCCAGATTCCAAACTTGAGCCCGTGGCAGATGGAAAATCGAACCCAGCGCGGAGAAGCACCCCGGTCTTTCTATTGCTGAAGTTCTTCCACGTAAAACGGTGGTCCGACCTGTCGACAGCGGCGTCCGTGGCGACCGTACTGTACAGTACACAGTACACAGTACGCTTGTTTGCGCTTTCGGACAGAAGCTGGTGCTGGATGACGCCACCCTGAGCGGCTCGCTCCCTACAGCATAGTATCCGAACGAGACCCAATTCGTGCTTACGTTCTACCCAGTTGGCGACATCCAAACGTCGTTCTCGTGTGAAACTGTATGGAGGTGTCGGACTATAGCAAATTGCTAGCGCCAATTGTAGCGCACATACGTAAGCTGCACTGTAGTACATCACGCCACCGACGCGCCTCCCTATCCGAATAACTCGGCCAGTTTCCTCGCGAAAGATCCAGGCCAAAGCGCAAGACGCCGCCGTCATGCGAACGAATGCGTCGTCGGTCGCAGCAACGGACAGCGCGCGGTGAACTGTAAGTACAGTACAGTACCGGTACTGTACCACAGTACAGTTTTCAGCGTCAGGTTGCGCCGAAAGATGTACCGCTCCAAAGGGTACAGCCCATTTCGCCATTAGGCTCGGGTCTTTTCTGAAATGCCTCTGATAGTCCATGCTTTCGTTTTTAGATGGGGATGTGCAGAGGTACTGATCTAGTTGCAGTAGTAAATTGTGCGAGTTTCCCGCAGCAATTATGAGACTACAAACAACTCGTGAAAAGACAAAAACTTAATGACGTGGGGCTCGAACATGCATGAATATCATTTCGTTTTTTTTGAGCAGAATCGCACTGGTGGATCCCCTTGCGAGTTTCACCGCTTTCCGCTTATTTCTAGAGTCTAACGCAAATAATTACACGGTGCGATTTAAAAGTCCATCAAGGGGAGATGCACTCTGAGATATAATAAATTGGAAGCGATACTGGTGACGAAACGGATTGAATATGTTGCTAAGGAGCTGAGGCATGTGACAGGGGAGGCGGGGTTTGTGCCACGTACTCTTTGGAGTGGTACATCTTTCGGCACAGCCTGTATATGCATTAAAGTAATGACAATATATGCAATAACACAAGACATGCATAAAACAGCGCAATAGATTCATTCCTGCAGGTACATTAGATTAGATGATCGTCTCAGTGACGCTCGCCACCCCGACAAGGTGCCGTCATCACCTCGCAGCTGCCGCCTGTGGATACACTAGCCGCAGCAAATCTCTCGTCTTCTGGAGCGCCGCCGCGCCTCCCCCTCCTCCCTGTTCCTCTCCCCCCTCCAGCGCTCGATTACGACACCACCGCAGTCCAAGAAGCGGTCGCTGGATTACCCTACAGTGTGAGCTAACGTACCGGTAAGTTACGGGTGCTCCAAGTGTCGGCAAAGAGAAGCGCGCGACTCTTATCTCATCGCGCGGATCCGGGAAACGTCATCGCCTTCTTCTTATCCGCCTGCCTGCGCGCTAATAAGACGCGGGTAAGAAGAAAGGACGCACGCGCGCGCAACGCAGTCGAGAACTAGCGGCCGATACGAGAATGAACACTGAACGAGAGAAGATGACGGCGACGCCGACCGCGACGGCGTTGGTGCTGGCGTTCCTGCCCAGCGGCTGGACGCTCGCGTGGGCGGCGCTGGCGGGCGTGGTGCTATACGTGCAGCTGTACGCGATGGTCATGCGCTTCCTGCGGCTGCTACTACACACGTACTTCCGCAAGATCGCCGTCTTCGGCGTCAACAACTTCCCGCGCGAGGGTACGGCTGCTACGCTTGCTGAATTGTGCACAGCGCGCTCTTTAGTCGTTAACCTCTGATGATACCTGTCGTGCGCAGGCCCGGTGATATTGTGCCCGAACCACCCAAACATGCTCGTGGACGCCATCCTCATCCTGAGCGAATCGGCGCGGCACGGACGCTTCTCGTACGTCTGGGCCAAGGGGTCGCTGTTCGCCAACCCGGTCGTGAGCTACCTGCTGCGCAAGTTCGGCGCCGTGCCCGTGTTCCGGCCGCGCCGCGCTTCCGACAGCCTCGCGGACGTGGACTCGGATAAATCGCCCGAGGAGCTCGAGGCCGCGAACCGCGCCATGTTTGAGCACACTTGGGAGGTGCTCGCGGCGGGCAACGTCATGGTGCTGTTCCCCGAGGGGACCTCGTATACGGCGCCCAAGATGCTGTCGCTGCGCACGGGCGTCGTGCGCGTGGCCGCGGGCTTCGCCAAGCACTACGACCAGCCGATCCCCATCATCCCCGTCGGGCTCAACTACTTCAACAAGGACCACTTTCGAAGGTATGTACGCAATTGGCTGCTTGTGTGCGGCGCGTGTTGCTTGCATGCCTGTCAATACGGCTGGATGAACTAATGGAGTGGTCTCCTTGCAGCCAAGTGGCGCTGGAGTTCGGCAAGCCGGTGGTCATCTCGCCGGACGACGTCAACTCGGACGCGTTCAAGTTCGACGAATTCGCCGAAGTCAAGCGGCTGACAGCCTGTCTGGAGGAGAAAATGCGCGACGTGACGCTTAACGCGTCGGACTTTAGCACGATCAAGATCGCGCGGTCCATGCGGCGCCTGTACTTGAAGACTCCCGGGTCGATCGCCGCGAACGAAGAGGTGCGCCTGACGCAGCACATCATCGACATGCTCGAGAAGACACCGAGCGAGGAGCAGCAGAAGAAGAAAATTGCCGACGTTCGCGAAAAGGTCGAGAAGTACAGGGACGAGCTCGGACGGCTGCGTATGAAGGACCAGGAGGTCATTCTCCCGGTCGAGAAGAAGGAGTCACTCTTTCAGGTGTTCTTCGAGCGGGTGCTGTACTTGCTGGTGCTGCTGCCTCTTGCGACGCCCGGAATCATCCTACACTTCCCCTACTACTTCATTGGTGGGCTTGTCACGCCTTGATGCCGCTTGTGTTGGATGTTCGATGCCTCGCGCTAACAAACGTTGTGTGTTGCACGCGCTACCAGCTTCCAAGATGAACTCTCTGGCGGGTTTTGTCGAGTCCAAGTCCCAGTTCAAGATCTTCGCGGCAGCGTAAGGATCTATCGCTGGTTCATTTCGATTGTGTGGTTCCGTTCGGCCTCAACTGACTCGTGCGTGCCTTGTGACTGCTGCAACAGTGTCCTCATCCCGGCGCATTGGTGCACGCTGATCGTTGCCGCGTGGCTCGTGCTTGGCCCGCCGTACGCGTATGCCATGGCCGTCGTACTGCCGATGCTGCTGTACTCGCACATTCGCGTGCTCGAGGAGGGGCGCTCGCTCGCCGAGAACGTGCGGTTCCTGTTCCACATTACGGCGCACGCGGACCAGGTCGCGGCCATCCGCAAGCAGCGCGAGCAGCTCGCACGCGAGGTGCACGACCTCATGACCGAGTGCGTCGATCCCAAGTTCCTCTCGGCCGTGCGCAAGAGCCTCACGAACTCTCCGCCGCGCCAGCGCACGCTGCGCCACCGCCAGTCGTCCACGAGCGACATTTTCCAGCTCCGATGATACAGTAGCCCCAACAGTCCCTGGCATTGGTTCTACGGTACATCCAAGCAGAGCACAACGAAAGACAGAGACGTTGCAGCTATGACGCTCAAGAGCATTTGCATAAAAACGCACTGAAGTACAGGAATATACCGCATTGTATGACACTCTCGGGGCGATGTCATTGACGACATGCTTGATCAGCTTCAACAACGAGCCGAGCCGACCCAAGCTAAGACGAGCCGAGCCGAGCCGACCCAAGCCAAGACGAGCCGAGCTGAGCCGAGCCGGCCAATGCAAAGCTCATACCCGTGAAGGCTCAGCTCGGCTCGGCTCGGGTCATCTCCCGAATTCGTACTTAGTCGGGCTAGTCCCGCGCTGAACCTGACCACCTGGCAAGTCTCCACGTCACGAGGGGCTGCCGGTTCATTCCTACCGAGCGCGCTAAAGCATTTGCCGAAGCGCGTCACGCCGTCCCTTCCGAGGCCCGTCACGCACCAAGCAGACGCCCGCAGAGGCCCCAAGATGATGAGATCGATCGCCACGCGACTGGTGTGGGCGGCGGCGGCTATGGCGCTGGCCTGCGCGCCGCAGGAGGCGCACGCCAAGCTGTTGGAGCGCGTGTCGTTCGAGAAGCCGTTCGACTTGATCGACGCCGAGGGCGTGCGCCGCGTGAGCAACAACTTCGAGACTGGCGGCTCAGCGGCCGTGAACCGGCACTTCGTGCGCCTCACACCCGATCGCCAGAGCAAGCGCGGGTACATTTGGGGCAAGGAGCAGCTCGGCGCCAAGGAGTTCGAGGCCGTGTTCACGTTCCGCATCAGCGGCCAGGCCAAGGCGTGGTTCGGCGACGGCCTCGCGCTCTGGATCACGGACTCGCAGAGGTACGTGCAGGGCGACAACCACGGCTTCATCGGCAACTTCAAGGGCTTCGGCGTCGTGTTCGACACGTTCGTCAACCAGGAGCACGGCGGCGGGCACAAGGACGTGACGTTCTTCGAGAACGACGGCTCCAAGACGCTGGACCAGCTCAACGAGATGGACAAACTCGGCTGCATGGCGCCCGGCATTCGCTACCACGAGAAGAACGCCAACTTCAACCCGTCCACGAGCCTCTCGCGCGCCAAGATCCAGTACAAGGCGCAGCAGCTGACCATCTCCATTGACGCCGCCGGCACGGGCCAGTGGGAGCCCTGCTACTCGCAGCGCATCACCATCTCGGACGACTGGATGGACAGGGCAGTCATAGGGATCACCGCCTCCACGGGCGGCCTGGCCGATAACCACGACGTCATCGGCCTTTCCGTTTACGAGTACGCTGTCGTGCATGTAGGCTCACTCAGGTTCACCTTGTTGATGGTGTCTAACGGTGTTGTGTTTGCTGGAGCGAGCAGCCAGGTGGACGACTCAGAGGTGACGACCAAGGACGAGAAGCAGAAGAATGACACGTCGCGCGAGCTCGAGGACGAGCTGAGCAAGGGCGACGCCGAGGCCAAGGTCCGGCTCATCAAGCGCAAGTATATGCAGCTGCTCGAGGACTTTGAGTACCAGTTCACGGGTGCGTTGGTCGTGCTCTCCTTACCGAAAACTTGGACGCCAACGTCTAACGAATAGTTTGCTGTTGGATCACACGGTGCAGCGCTCAAGGAGTCAACGGAGAACAGCATCCGCAAGCTCAAGGAGCAGGAGGTGGAGGACGAGAAGCGCATCGCGGAGCTCGAGGCCTGGGCCAACGGCAAGATGACGGAGCGCGTGAGCAGCACGGTGGACGCGATCCGCGACCAGGTGGACGAGAAGCTGCAGCAGACGGTCGAGGAGACGGCAGCCAAGTCGGGCGGCTGGAAGACGCCCTTCCTACTCTTCGTGCTCGTCGTCGGCGCCATCGTCGCCGCGGGCTACAAGAAGTACCAGGACCTGCGCAAGTCGCACCTGCTATAGGCAATTCCAACGGGAGGGAGATCAACAGGGAGCGGTGCATGTATGCGTGTATGTCTTTTTCCGTGTGGATCCTGAGGTAGAAAGGAAGCAACACGGCCTGCGGGCAGGGCAAATGGTTCGCGGCCACCATGGATGTGACCACTAGTGATGAACAAACACGTGACGCCTCTTGTAGCTCGTCATCTATTCTCTGGTTAGTCTACACAACCACTGTATTGCGCAGCCAAGCGATCGAGCTCCAGTCAGACGCTCGCGCTCTCCTGCTCGTCGACCACGCGCTCGCACACGCGGCAGCCGCACAACGGGTCGTAGGGCACGCGCCAGGGTGCCTGAAGCCGCGCGCCGAACTGGCAGCGCAGCGCAAACCGCGCCTTGAAGGCCGGGTGCGCCGGGTTGATGTTGTCGCGGTGCGCGACAAAGAGCAGCAGTACCGGAGCGAGTAACGCCAGCGGCGCGTCCTGCACGCGGCGGCCAGCAGCGACGAACACGACGGCTGATGCGAGCGTGTCGCTGCTATGAGCGTGCGCGCGCGACGTGAGCAGAAGCAGGTCGGCAAAGTAGAGCGCGAGCTGCCGCTGCTCGGCAGAGAACGTGGTTGCTAGGTGGTCGCCATCGCTATTGCCGTTGTTGTCTGCACCGTCTGCGTACAGCCGCTGCTGGAGCAAGGACAGCACCGTCGGCGCCATGACGCGGTAGTCGACCGCTCGCAGCACCGTGCGCTCGAAGTCCAGGATCTCGTCCCATGTCCACTGTGAATGGCATAAAGATGATGCATGCGATATGAGTGTCGTGAATGTGACCATCAGCTCATCGCTTCGCATCGTGACGCTCTTACGTTGCCTGAGAGCCGTCGCCGCTGCAAGGTCTGCTTGATGTTCTTGCACGCGATGGTGATCGGCGTCTCGACGAACTTGACGGCGATCCAGAGACATCTGCAGAGCACAGCAAGCGAAGCGATTAGAGCGACAGCACTCGAACGAACGACTTGGCAGCGCTCAACCACACTACGTACGCGATGCTAAGTGCCTCAAGGCTCGAGATTCCGACGCCACAACGCTGCAGGTACCGGTCAAGCAGGTCGACGCACAAGTGAAGCGTCTCCTTAGACAGTCCGAGCGCCGACGTGATGGTCAGCAGCGCCGCCACGATCTCGTCGCGGTGCTTGGCCGTCGCGCACTCTTCGTCGTCGTCTTCCTCCTCCTCGTCCTCCGTCTCGCTGTCTTCCGTCTCGCTATCAATAGCTGGCGCGTCGGCTTGGTCGTCCACCGCTGTGGGGGACGATCGCGATCGCTGCCGCTTTAGACTCGCCTGCTTGGCGCCTCCGTCGCTCACGATGATAACTGTGCGCGTCTCATATTTGTTGCTGCCGTTGTTTTCCTTGTTGTCAAACCGGTCGTCGAGTGATTGGCCTCTGTTCGAGCTTGAGCGCGGCCGCTTCCGTGCGTTTGTGTGGTGATGGCACATTGCTGGGCGGTCGTGGACGCCGCCGATCAACTCAGGAGGATGGTAACGACGCGTCGGCAATAGGTGGCAGCGGAGAGGAATCAAATGCAATCGCAAAGAGAAGCGCGCACTAACGCAGGGAGCTAGCGCGAATGTAAATACAAATAGGCGACGGCCGGTCTCCTAGTGAACAACCTCCCGCACTGCCTGGGCACTTCGCCCGCCCCGCCCACCGCACAAGGAAGAAGAGAAATGCACAAGTGTCGAGCCATTTGCGCTCTTGGCTAGTCATTGTTTTGGCGGGAGCGCCAAAACAAGCGGCGACGTTTGCCGCTCCCGCGCTAAAACGCTTGAAAAGAGTAGAATAGGGCTAAACGCACCGATTCCGCCAATCAATGCCACGTATTTTTCGATTCCGCCAATCATCACCATTATATTCAGCGTGTAATTGCACCACCTATCTTCTAGTGTAAGCAGCAATAGCAGATATAATTATTATTTGACTCAACTACAACATTTAACGGGTAGAATATTTGCTATCAATATGTGGACCACCTCACGTTTTGCTCAGGAACGTCATCAATCACTGGTCGCGGGTTCTAAAGCTCTGCTCGCTGGTTATCCCCCACCACCTTCGCTCGCGTCTTCCTCGTTTGCAGCGACACCTCGAGCACCATGGGCGCGGCCAAGCCGTCCAAGAAGCAGCGCGGCAAGCACAAGGTGGCCACCAAGTCCAAGAAGCCCGAGATCGTCGCCGCCACCGCCACAGCCGCGGCCGCGATGCCCGCGCCGGCTCCCAAGATCCACGTCAAGTTTGACGACAATGGCGAGAAGGTGATGCCCAGCGCCAAGAAGCGCACGCGCGCTGCCACCGCCGCCAAGAGCAAGAAGAAGGACGAGCCCGCCGAGAGTGAGGGCGGCGGCAAGTCGGACTGCTCGCCAGAGATAATCCATCAGGCGCGGTACTACCTCGAGCAGTGGAAGCGCCGCGACGAGCCCGTGCCCGAGGGCGAGCTGCCGTGGAAGTTCAAGGTCCGTCGGCGCTCGTTGTCCCAGCAATGGCATGGAGAACCAGGTTCTAACGTGTTGGTTGTGGTGTTTTGGACAGAAAATCAAGCAGCAGTGGATCCTGCGCTGGATGTACGAGGCCGACGTCGTGCCCAAGTCCATGTTCGCGCTCGTGCTGGAGTACCTGGGTGGCATTCAGGGCGCCGCGCGACAGGTTGGTGCCTGATTTGTGCTAGCGTTGCTACGTATGTGCGCGCTCAAGGCTGGAGAATGCACGAGACTGACATGCTGTTCGTGGGTTTCTGTACGTGCTGTAGCGTGTGCTCGAGTCGGCGCACGAGATCATCGACGCGGGCGTGCCCGAGAAGGAGAACGAGGACGAAGCGGACGAGTCCATGACGGTCAAGCTCGGTCGGCGGCGGTACAAGCGCGCGCTCCAGGTCGCGGAACTTCTCGCCCAGTAGGCTTTCCCGGTCGTGGACCTCTTTCTGAAATAGACAACATGCATGCCCACGATTTGAGCCAAACATTGGCCTTACTGCCGCTTCATTTGCATGTCTATCGGTCGAACTAGGCGCTCATGGCGGGGAAAGCATAGATTCTAAGGCGGTGACTGGCCGATGCGGTCGGAAACAAGGGCGCTGAACTCGTCCACGGCAAGTACTGGCGACGCTGCGTGCTTGAGCTGTAGCACTTCGCCGTCGAGGCGCAAGCGGACGAACCAGCGGCCGGCTTCGTCCTCAAGGAGCTCAAGCGCCAGCGCCGACGAGTACTCGGGCCACCACGCGATATCGTCGACAAGGGACGCGTTGACTGCGTGCAGTACTGACAGGATCGACACGTCGTGGCCGCTGTAAATGATGAGCTTCTTGCTGTCCGCGTGCTCGCGGATCGCGCACTTCATTTCTCGGAGCACGTTGTGCACCAGTCGACCCGCTACTAGCTGAAGAATCCGTCGATGCGAGTAGAACTATGGTATGCATACAAGAATACACGATGGTTACTTGAGAACCTTCGCATCGGATACTTCGATCACTTTGACTAGCACGCACCTGGTGGAAGCGAAATCCGAGGTGGCGCACGGCGGCGTCTGCATGAGGCTCAGTCCCCGTCACGAAAGACACGCCGTGTGCGCGCCGGCACATAAAGTAGTCGGCCGCGTACATCCACGTGAAGGGCACGACGCCGCTCGCGAACATGGGCATGGCGCGCACCAGCTCGTGCTTGACGCGGCGCATGGCGTCCTCGTGTTGCCCGAACGCAGCGTCGTCCCGCTCCAGCTCTTCCTTGAGGTGCGCGATCTCCGGAAAGGCCGCGTAGGCTACACACCGTTGTCAGCATTGCTCTAGCGGCGAGAGGAATGGTTATCGAGCATAGAAGCAGGGGCTACGCACTGTTGATCATGTCGGTCTCGGGCGGGAGCACGTGCACGTTCGGCAGCACGCGCGGCGTGTCACTGAATAGTCCGTCTAGCAGCGCCTGCACGCTGAGCTGCGTGCGCGTGTACGCGTTGCTGAAGATCTGCATGTCCGTCGGGCGCAACTGGTCCATAGCAAAGTCCTCGCGCAGGCAGAAACGCCGCTAGCATTTCAACCAAGCAGGTCTGAACGTCAGCTCGGCACGCACCAAGCACGGCAACAACCTCTCCTTCCAGTTGTTGCCTTGTTTACAGGGGATCAGCGCACGCACCACGCGCTCGCCGCGGTGGATCATTTGCTCGATGCCGCGCGTGGTCAGGTACCCGAACGGCCGATGCTGGAAGGACGCATGACCCGTTGTTCCCGTCACCGCGGCAGCCGCATTCACAGACGCTGCATTATCTCCAGCGACAGGTTTGTTGGTGTTAATGTCATGGTCTTTTGTGTGCACCGCGTACTTCTCGCGCAGCGCCGCGAGCCGCGAGATCGGCGGGAGCTGGCGCTCCCAGAGCCGTTGCTCCTCCAGCTCCTCCGCAGCGACCGCGCTCCCGCGGTAGACGTTGTGCAGCGGCGTACGGTCCCCGTGGCGGTGCAGAACCTGCAGCTGCCGCAGCCGCAGCGTCATCAGTCCCAGGAGAATAAGGAGCACGAAGGCGGCGGGCTCTTCCTGGATGCTAGGTGTATTGCGCTCGTCGATGCTTTTTCGGATCTGCCGGCAGTTCAAGATGTCCATACGATACCGATTATAAACCGGTTTACATCTTCATACCGGTATCTTACCGTTATGAGCCGGTATCGACTTCAACCAGAGCTGGGATTTCGTTGCCGCGAGTATTTTCGACTCCAGCAGCGCATGCATAATAACATACCAGTGCTCACTAATAAGCAGAGCGGGAGCGATGTGTGTGCTTGCACGATAAAGACGTCAAAAATGGGAGGGCGGTGTGTAAATTGGGCGGCCCACGTCGTTTCGAAACGACCTATTTCCGGCAGCGCAACGTGCGAACCGCGTCGACAAACAGCAATCGAATATTTTATACTCATTGTATCTATATATACCTTAGTAGAGGTATATTAACAAAAATCACATTGAATCTTGTATCATCAATATTCCAAATACATGCAGTATACAAGGTTATTGAAGTGCTCACAAACGGCGCGAGGGCTCGGTAGTGACGGCGCTAAACCGGCGCGGGGCCAATTCCGCCGCAAACAACACTGACATTCCCTGTACGCGGCCGCCTTGCACCGCGATGCTCGAGCCGAACGCGGCGACGGCGCCCACGCTGTCGCTCAAGGACGCGCAGCGCTGCTTCGACAAGGTAAGCTACAGTCTGGTCTCCCCGCCGCCCATTGCTGCGCCAATCAATAACCTGTCCGGCCACTAACACGGACGCAACCGTTGGGACAGGAGCGGCGCGCGTTCCTGCGGGACCTGGAGACGCTGCGGCAGCAGCTCGTGCGCAAGGACCAGCTCTCCAGCAAGGCGGCGGCGACCGCGAGCGCGCACGCGGTGCAACTCAAGCGCGAGATCGCGTCGCTGCAGGCGGCGCTGAGTGCGGCCGAGGCCTCGCGCGACGACTTCCGCGCGCGGTTCTCACACACCAGTTCGCTGCTGGAAACCGCGCTGGACCAGCACCAGGAGGACCAGAGCAAACTCGCGGAGCTGACCGAGACGCTGCGCACGCTCGAGAAGCGGCACGAGGAGGCGCTGGCGCTCGTCAAGAAGGATGTGGCCGCGAGCGTGAGCGCGACTCATGAGGAGCGCAAGGCGCTGCGGACCCGCGTGGACCAGCTGCGCTGCAAGCTCGAGAAGGAGCGCAAGGACTGGCAGGGCGAGAGGCGGCCGCTGTCCGACGAGCTCGCCAAGGCGCGGACGCGGCTGTCCATCCTGGACAAGGAGCTGCAGGAGGCGCGCTTCCGCGAGTCGTCGAGCTTCCAGCTGCGCGACAAGATGGCGGTGGAGGTCGGGATCTACAAGCGCAAGCTCGAGGACACGGCGGAGGCACTGCAGGCGGCGCTGGTGGCCAAGAGCGAGCTGCGCTCCGAACACTTGCTCATGATTAAGCGGTCCAAGCAGAAGGTGCGCGAGCTGCTGGAGGCGCACCTGCACACCAAGAACCAGCTCGTGATGCTGCAGGAGGATTACAACGGACTGTTCCGCACGCGGAGCTGCGTGGCGCAGCAGAACGCGCGCATGTACGAGAGCATCAAGCACATGAAGGCGCGGCACGAAGAGGCCGTCAAGGCCATGGAGCGCGAGCGCTGGGAGCTCGAGAAGCAGCACAAGAAGGCGAGCGTCACGTGCTCGAACTGCCTCAAGACGCCCGAGGCGCGGTTTGAAGACGAGGCGCGCAAGCTCGAGGCGGCGCGCGAGCAGACGCGACTGCAGGTCGCCAAAGACATGGAGCTCGAGCGCTGGGACCGCTTCCAGGAGGTCAACACCAAGTACATCAGCACGTGCGAGCAGTTACAGGTCATCCGGCAGCAGAGCGACGAGGCAAAGGCGCGGGTCCAGCGAGTGGAGCGCGAGCTCGATGAGCTGGCTGAGAGGAACGAGGCACTCAAAGCGGAGATCAATCAGAGCGGCGAGCGGGAGGAGGCGAGCACGAAGGCGACGCAGGAGGCGACGCGGCAGCTCGAGGAGAGCAAGAAGACCGTGCAGACGCTCATGGACAACCTGAACAACCTCACGGCCGTGGTGAGTGTGTCGTACGTTCTTGCATGTTAGTTCATAATGACGTGGAAGAGCTGACAACTGTGACGTGGTGCTGAAGACGGCGGACCAGAGCAAGAAGGTGCAGGAGCTGGAGACATTGCGCAGTGAAGAGGTGGGTCACCAATTGCTTCTCTCGGCATTCTTCAGGTCGATTCTCACGCTCAGTGTCCATGCCTTGTCGACAACCGCAGCACGAGCGGTTTTCAAAGGACAAAGCCGAGCTCGAGAGAGCCCTGGGTGAGCTGCGCGAGTCGCATGCGGCGCTGACAAAGGAGCTCGAGCAGTTTCGCGAGCAGTACGAGCTGCTCAAGCGCGAGAAGGCTCGCCACTGGAACGAGATCGTCGAGGCGCAGCTGAGCGCCAACCTGCTCATTGAGGTGCGTCCCTATCCGTGTCGCTCAATACGCTTCCATCGCTGGGTTCTAATGCGATGACTGGTTGGTCTTCAGCAGGAGCAAGCGCACACTATCGACGACCTGCTCAACACCAAGATCTCGGAGGCGCACGTGTCTCCGGGTAAAGGCAAACTGTCGTCGCCGCTGCCGCCTTCCCCGCCTCCAACCCCTGTTCCCGACTCCGAGCCGTCCTCAGTCTACAGCTCGATCCCGCAGCGAGTATCACCTGTGCGGGGGCTGGGCCACCTCCGCTACAGCGATAGCGATAGCAGCACTAGCAGCGACAGCCATGGGACGGCCATTGCTCTTCGAGGTGAACGTGACGCGCTGGAGAACGCTCTTCGCGCGCTCGAGACGCAGTTCCTGGCGGAGAAGGCTGCGTGGCAGGGCGAGTACGAGAACAGGAGCGTCGAGCTGATGCGCGAGGTCGCCAAGCTCCAGGCAGAGCGCGCCAAGCTCAAAAGACGGCTCGAGGAGCAGGCCGTCACCATCCATGAGCTCACTCTCCAGGAAGATGACGACGAGGACGACGAGGAAGATGGAGGCGATCCGAGGGGGAGCGAGTGCGAAAGCGAGTACGACAGCGCCGTTGTGAGGGACGGCGGCGCTCCTGCTTCCTTGTCGGGGTACCCGCCGCCTTCATCACGGCGGCAAAGCCATCATCACCACGGTCACAGAGACGAGGGTGGACGCCACTACACGCGGCGACGCGAGACGGAAACGGCGACGCCAGCGAGTAAACAGGTTCGTGGTGTCAATGCGAATGGAACAAACAACTTGTGCTGCGTACTGACCGGTGACCTACATGATCTTGCCGCTCAGCACTCGATCGGCGGGTCGACGCCGTCGCCCGGGCGGTTCGTGAGCTGGCGCAGTCCGAATGAGGCGTCCATATCGCGCGGCGAGCTGTCGTTCCGGTCGTCGGGGTCGTAGTCAGCCGCACTCGCTCCTAATTTATCCGAATGGACGTGTCGTAGTCTGCCTGTCGGCGCGCGCGTTGCGTTTGATTTACTATCCTTACATATTGACCAGCCACCCTGCGACAGAGGCTTCTAGTGACTTAATGATACCCAACGGGCAGTCGGTGGCGGTCCAGATACGAGAACTCGAGCTCAAAGAGCGAGTCCCAGAGCTTACCGGTCACGTACACGTGTCCGCTGCTCCGGTCGTACGCGATGCCGTTCATGACGGCCTCTTTGCGCCACCGCGGGTCGCTGATCATGGGCTCCGTGTGCAGGTTGGAGACCAGGCTGGGCAGCCACGAGAAGTCCATCTCCTCGATGACCAGCCCGTTCGCGGGGTCGATGCGCAGCACGACGCTGCGGAACCAGACGTTCGCGAGCACCTCGCCCTCGACGAACTCGAGCTCGTTCACGTTGTCCACCGGCTCGCCATCGGGCGTGTGCACGGTCACGGTGCGGTGGAGCGCGAACTCGTTCTTTGGGTCGAAGAACTGCATCAGTGCCGACCCGTCGCTCACCACCAGGAACTCGCCGTCCGTGGTCATCCCCCAGCCTTCGCCCGTGCTGGTATCAATGGGCGACTCACCCAGCAAGTCCAGTTTGTCGCGCGAGAACTCGAGGATCTTGCCGGCGCGGTACGTCAGCGCGTACAGCTTGTCGCCCAACACGGCGATGCCCTCGCCGAAGATGGCGGCGTCCAGCGCGTACTCCTGGGTCGCGCTGGGCGGGTGGGCATGGGCGGCAGCGGTGGCATCGCGGCTGCGCGGCAGCGCGTACTCGCGGATGAAGGACTCGTGGTTGAGTCCCGTGGACTCGAGCAGCGCATCGCCGTCGATCAGCAGGCCCTCCGTGAACGCGCTCGTGTTGTGCGGGTGGATCGCCACCACGCGCACCTGCGTCGCGTCATCAGCACCGCATGACGCGATCAGCGCCGACGTCACGTAGAGGACGAGCAGGAGCGGGAGGGGGGACCGCGCGAATGCCATCGAGATGATTATCGACGCCGGCGATGATGGCTCGGCTTGTCGTCCGGTAATCACGCGTATCTAATGAATTAAGTTAATAACGCTGATTTTAATAGATTAGACGTGAGTGAGGGTACTTAATCATTTTTCTCTCAGCAAACCGATGGACGTGTGAAATTCTTTGGATTCTATCCAGAGTAGTTAGGGGGATCGGATCGGGTGGTCTGATTGCAATGAAAATCCTACAGAAAATTATATTTGATATTTCTGACTTATTATCTCATGAACTTCTATACATTGTGAACCTATCATAATATATAGACCGATAACAATCAATGACTAGCATTATGAATCTCTTCTGTCGTTCCGAGTATTTTTTTTTCTTACGGAGTCACACCTTCAAAGCAATACTTTTAGAGAATTTATCTCTCTACGAACCGTCTTGTATTGCATTACACTGATACTTTTTCCAAACATCCTTGCTAATGTAATGC
>JAADXW010000824.1:0-15284 GCA_023337975.1 Phytopythium ostracodes
CAAACATCAGGTTTAAGGGGAGCAGGTTACACGCGATAGTGGGCGACACATGCTGGAAGAGGTTTACGCACCGACTGTAACCCCGCCCTGCTATAGAACCAGCACGAACGACTTTCCCTCTCTTGGGTACGATCGTTCGTCTATGCAGCCGCGACGCCGTCAACCTCGAGTCCTGGACACGCAGCGCCCGACCCAACCCAATGCGTATCCGAGCCAAACATGGAGCTTTGCGCTTGTGCTCACCGATGCTTTCGCTGGTCTAATTACCGTTGTGTACGAATTGTAGCGTAAATACAGCGTTGGAGCTTGGCGTTGGTGTCGGTCGCCAAGTTTCTGGATTTCTTATTTCGATGGGATTACGGCGGCGACCGGCACTGTACACCTGGGTCTGACGCTCTAGATTCCAGTGTTTGGGCTCTGGACACAACACCGTGCGCACGGGCACTCCGCCGCGCGCAGCGATGCATCATGTGCCGCTGTTCAACAGCCTGTTGCTTGTTGCCGGGGAAGCGGAGGGAAGATGGGTGGGTCATCGGCTCAGCCGGCGCGAACATGAACGGGCCGAGCGTGCGCTAAATGGGGGGAAGAAACACTGGGAAAAAGAAGGCCGACTCGGCTTGAAGGATCGAAGGAAGCGTGCGCGAAAGGTGCGCCGGAGGACGGAGGTCGGGTGTCATACCCCTATACGAAACGTATAGAAATGGAGTAGGGGTGTCGGGCTCAGAGGCAAGAGAAAACCTTGACGACCAAGAGTGGGTCCGCGTAACCCAGGGTTACGCGTGATGTTTTTGAAGGGCGGGCGGTTTGCTCCCCACAAATTCTTTCGCACAATCCAGATCTGTCGACCTGACGACACATCCAGAGCGTCTTTGGATGCAGTCAATCAACGCAGCGGCGAATGATCGCCCGCCGTCCTACAGTTTGTTTATGTATCGACACTCTTCCCGTCTGATGAGATCGGCGCCATGTTCCTGTTCACCACCGCCGCGGTCGTCGGCTCGCGTGCCTCAGTTTTCGACGTCGTTTGACGCTTGTCACTCACGTGCTTGGGAGGAAAAAGCACTGGACGCCGTCGCGACTCGTGCAGCCTGCGATATGCCAGTCGCTCCTGTCGCGGAGACCGACGCGTCACGTTTTCGACCGACGTCATGCGCTCGTTTGGCGATCATCCGTCAATCCGTCGCTCCAAAGCGATTTAACAGCGCGCCTCTTCTGGATTTTCTTGTCCATCTTTGCTCGATGCCACGGGTTCGGCGCCTCGCCCCATCGTATCGTGTCAACTCGACCTGTCACCTCCCGATTGCCATGGATACGCGTCCAGAAGAACTGGTGTCGATAGCCAAGTCGAGTAATTGATGTACGATACGAAGTGATGTGTATATTTTAGCTCTAACGTGTAGCTCCAACGTGGAGATGGATCGGCTCCGAGTCGAGGAGCTCGTCGCGAGGATATACGCTTCCCGCGGTTGTGTCGCAGCGCCGGCCGCCTTCAACTGCTCGTCTATCAAGCATCCGCATCGTCCTGCGGCGCCCAAATGTCAATGGGCGCGCGCCACGCTCCAAGCGCTCCGCTCCGCCTCGTTGGCCCCGTGGCATAATCACGGCCAGAAACGCTACTGCTGCCGCGCCCGGCGGATCTCGAACAGGCCGAAGTCCTTGCCCCAGTACGCGGCGGGCAGCTCTTCGTCGCGGATCTTGTAGTACTCGAACCCGTCGCGCTCGAGCTGCTGGAAGAACGCCATGCCCGTGTCTGAGCGGTTCAGCCCGAGCAGCACAAGCGTCGAGCGGTCGGCCGCGAGCGCGCGCAGCGTGTGCTGCAGCGGCGCGTACAGCTCGCGCAGGTAGGCCACATCCGTGCCGATGATCACATCCGGTGAGCGCGAGCCGTCGGTGCTGGCGACCGCAAGCGCGTCCTGCAGCGCCGTCTCGTGCTCTTCCGAGCCCCACGAGAGCTCCTGCACTTGCACGTGCACTCCAGACTGCAGCACTGACTGGTTGCGCGCCGCGTTGCGCTTGAGACACGCGAGGTGCGTCGACAGGTCCGTCAGGAAGACGTGCGCGGGGCGGAAGCACGTCGCGACCGCGAGCCCCACGAAGCCCGTGCCACTGCCCAGCTCCACGACGCGCTTGCCGTCGAACAACGCGCCGTAGCGGCGGCGCTGCAGCTGGAAATGCGCGGCCAGGATCTCGCCGCTTGTCCACACGGACCCGCCGATGCCCACGTCCCAGTCGCACTCGAACTTCAACACGCGCGTCGTCACGGCGCTGTCGTTGTCGCCATCCGCGATTTGAACCGACAGCGGGAACAGCGTGGGTGCTGCTGCGGCCTCTTGCCCGGCGGTCGGAGCGTCGTCCATGGCTTTGGCCGGCTGATCTCGATGTACTGCAGGCTGGAGCAATGATACATGCCAAAGCGTTGGACGATAGGGCTGATGGACGCGCGACCATCCCATCCGCGTATTTTTGACGAATCATACGTCGTGACTGTGACTATTTTAACCAGTTTGAGTACAGAACTCTAATTATAGCCTCAACGTGGGTGCTAAATTTGACACGCCGAAAATGTAGCCATTTATACCGACGCAGCATTTGCTTTTAGTCATCAGACGACCGATTGACGCTTGTTGCGACGAGCTTAGCGCCGCTTATCTGTACAATTCGCTGTTATACCTTCTCTACAGATCACTGCGCTGTGCGATGCACGGCGACTCTCCGTGTAGCTCGAGCGCCGAGGCGCCGCAGGAGCTTGAGGTGACGGACCTCGATGACCAGACGCACGACGATGACCAGCTAGCGACCAGGAGGCCGAGTCTTCTCGTAGGAAACGATGAGGATAGCAGCCTTCACGGCAAGAGTGCTGGACGCAATCGCAAGGCGAGCGAGCAGGATGAGGAAGAGCTCCAGTTCATCGAGAACCAGAAGGAGCTGCTCGCGCTGCAGCGGCTGGACGACCGCAGCACGCAGCTCCAGCGCGAGGGCAAGTACACGGAGGCGCTCGAGTGCATGGAGAAGGGGCTGGTGTTGCGCCAGCACTTCTTCGGTGCCGCGAGTGACGAAGTGCGCCAGGCGTGCAAGACCGTGGGCGAGATGTGCAACCTGCTCGCCATGACGTATCTGCAGCAGGGCGCGTTCCCGGTCGTACTCGAGCTGCTCAAGAAGGCCGAGATCCTGACGGAGAAGCATGCGGCGGCGCGTGCCGTCACGCTTAACAACCTTGCGTGCCTATATAGACGGCAAGGGAACCTGCATCGCGCGCTGACGTACCTGACGGACGCGCTGCAGATCGAATCGAAGCTCGACAACGTGCCCAACCGAGCCGACACGAACCTCAACATGTGCGCGGTGCTCTCTCAGCTTGGCAAGCACCAGAGCGCACTCGGCCACGCGCAATCGGCGCTCATCCTGCTCCACGAGGAGCTGCATCTCTCCAGCAGCAGCAGCAACAACAACAACAATGGGTCGAGCCCTCCTCGGCGCGCTGGCGGTGATCAGCAGGTGGACGCCAGCAAACTGGACCGCATCGCTGTTCTGGGCATCGCGTACCACAACGTCGGCGTCGAGCATGAGTTCCTCAAGAACTTTGAGCAGAGTCTCCAGTCCTACAAGAAGGGCGTCGAGCTGACGACCACGTACCTGGGCGAGTCGCACGGCATCGTCGTCACGCTGTCCAACTCGCTCGTCACGGCTAAGCGCGCGATGGCCAACCAGGTCCGCACGGCCGGCACCTCGGGCGACGGAGTGTCCGTGCTGCCAAATATCCACAACGCGCGCGCCAAGCAAAGCTCGAGCCAGCGGTTTGCGGCCCTCAAGTGCTCGCTCAAGTCGTCGCTGGTCAAAAAGAAGAGCAAGGAGCCGACGCCAAGCACCAAGCTGCCAGCAACGGTCACAGCGCAGTCAGGAGCTGGGTCGGTGCCGAACTCAATGCGCGGACGCGTCGTGTTGGACGGATAGCACATTGCACCTGCATGTTAACCTTGATAACAGTCGCTTGGCGGGTCCTACTCGTGATTCATCGACACGGTCTCGCTTGATCATCGATGTCATCGATGCCGGGCTAGGCTCTGGTACAGCATGGCGATCTCTCGGATACTCTCATCCCGAGAGAATCGCTGTTCGATTGTCTTCCTCGCGTTGCAACCCATCGTTTCCCGTAGCCCCGGGTCGCGTACGAGGGTCATGATCGCGCCGCTAAACGCCTCGGGCGAGCGCTCACGCACTCCGACGCAATTGTATCCGTCGACGAGGAACTCGGTAGTTCCACCAATGATGAACCCGACGACGGGGAGCCCGGTGCTCATGGCCTCAAGCACGGAAATGCCCAGAGTCTCCAGCGCTGGCGTCGCGTACACGTGCATCTTGCGGAGCTCCGCTGCGAGCGCGGCCTCATCGTTGAAAATACCGTCGACAAACTCAACGGTTGTCTCTAAAAGGCCCCATTCGGCTGCCAACGCCTTGAGCTGCGGCTTCAAAATGCCCTCGCCGATCAGTCGGAGCTTGCAGAATGAGCACGCGCGGTGCAATATCCTCGCCATCGCAATCAAGGCGCCAACAGACTTGTCCGTGTTCAGTCTGCCCACGTAGCCGACGACAAATAGACTTTCATGACCGTCGACTTGCTGCTGGTGAGGTGCCGAGTCAGCTTTCGCCGGCGCAAAGACGTTCGTGTTGACGCCAGTGGAGACGACAAACGACCGGTCGGTGAGGAGGCTCGACACCACCGAAGGGTGCCTCAGCGCGAAGTGCGACGGCGCAAACAGAGCGTCAACTTCCATGACGTTCGGGAACAAGTTGGCGAGCTCCATGACCACGGCGCGCGCACCGGCCAGGCGAGCAGAATTGACGACCAGCTCGTCGGTCGCAAACCTTGAATTGCTCATCACGACAACGCCGTCCAAGCAGGAGGCGTGCAGCTGGTCGACCAATGTGCGCCACACGTTCTGAACGAACGCTGGCTTCAGGTTCGCGAGTCGCTTCTGGTCCTGTATCGAGAGTCGTCGGTGCGTGACACTGCCGCGTTGAAGCGGGTTCGCCTCCGGGAACTCGGCGTAGAAGCGCTCAACGATGGTCGTCTCCAGTTGCTCGACCGACACGTTCGACTTGAAAAGCTCCTCGACCTCAACCTGTATCGGCGAAACACAAGGCAGACGCACGCGTGAGACAGCATACGCATACGGCATATACACCACCATCTCTCCATCAGCGGGAGGTTTTTATTGCTTACCTGTTGTGCTCCGCCTTTGAGTTGGATGCCGAGCTTCTCGAGTGCGAGGAGCACCGGCGAGTCGAGGTTTATTGTGTCAAACGTGATCGCCTCCACTCGAAACGAGGGAGTCCGCTGCGGGTTGTTCACACGGGTGCTATTGCCTTGCAGCACGTCTGCGCTCCTTTGCGGTGAGCTCAGCGCCTCAACCAGCTGCAGCCACATCTTCTTCTGTCCGTCAAAACTCCCTTTGGTCGTCAGGATGTAGCAGATCGGGATTGGCTGTGGAGGTGGAGCCATTGGCGCCGCTGAGGAACGCCTCAGTCGTGTATCTAGTGTGACCTGCCGAAGTGGAGGCGGCGCGTAAGGATCGGCAGGAGTATACGTGAGCATCGCCGACGAGCTGACGGGCACCACTACCTCCAAGTGCAGCGTCGTCTCGGCCACAACGCGCTCAACCTCCTGGTCGTCGCTTTGTATCCTACCCTCCGCTGGTAGTGTGGCTTGCTGCACCAGTTGCAGTGTGAAGAAGAAGCTGCCGGGCTCGAGGTTCGACATGACGTAGGATGAAACATTGTCTTTGACGGTGAAGTCCCCGAGCTCTCCTTGGTTCCCGGTCTGGATCTTCTCGCCGCCGACGCGCAGGAACCCGTCCTCCGGGATCCTGAAATCGCGGAGTGTGAAATGCACGGCTAGCTTCGCGAGGCGGCCAGTGGCTTCGTCGACTTGCCACCATGAGTGCGGCGCCGGGAAGGTCACCTCGACCTCGGGCTTGGCGCTCGGCGCGTCATGTTCGGCCGTCGGAACCACCAACTGCGGAGACTCCGGGCGCGGCCAAACCTCACTGATCAACAGTGAAGCCGGTGAAGAGGACGACCACGCACCACTCGCAGCTACTGCTACTGCTACGAGCCAGCAGAACCATGAGCAGCGCGCCATGATCGCGAAGCGGTGCGGCATCTTGGTTGATTCGCATCCAAGTCGAAGCGATCGGCTGCTTAAGTTCGAATCGCTTCGTGCGCGAACTTACAGGAAAGATACGTTAGTGTGGTCCACATTACGACACCACGTTCCTCGAAGTTTTGACTTGTTCCAGAACAACGGTACCGGTACACTCGATCAGTTTTTGGCGCAAAAGGTTGCAGGCGGCGCGCCAACCAGGCAATGCGGCACCACCACAACACGCATCTCCCGGGCAAACCATCGATGCGGCAGCGCGCTGGATGCTCCGCAATGAATTATCTTCCCCCTCGTGTCGTAGACCGTGCGTCTGGTCGTGCTGCTTGGAGGAGCGGGCCTTTCGTGTCCAATGCGTCGTCCAACACGCGCAAAAACAAGAGCACCGACGGGCTCCATTGAGCTTCTTCAACGGCAATTTTGCCGCTTCTTTATCCGCAAGGTCACTCCAAGCGTTCCGGAACGATTCAAGGCACCCATCGGGCACGCGCTCACCGTGGGCCGGGCGTGAGCCGCGACCGATAAATCATCGCGCGCCAGGCTTCTCTTCGCAGGATCATTTCCCAGCGTTCACTTGTTTTTTGTATGGAGAGTTGCGACTCTAAAGGCAGTGCGCCATCTCGTCTCGGGTTGATAACATTGGCACTTCGCCACCCAATCACGTCAAAAGGCGCGTGCCCTTAACCTTTTACTGAATTTGATTGGCTGGTGGACTTGTTGGCCCATCCAATCAGGACGCTTATATACTATTTTCGGCGCGTTTTGCGATGAGGTGACCCGATTCTGAAACGGCGAACGCGGCGCCCACGTGCCCTACCCCGCCCCTCTTCTCCGCGGCACGCGCCCACCGACACACGCCGTCAACTGGAGAAAACTTCCAGTCCAGAAACGGATGCCCTATATACCCACTGGAACTGAGACCCGTGATATACTTTCTTTTATGATTCACTAGAAAATAGCGGTCCAGGGTCGATGAATTCCTGGAACTCAGACTACAGCTGGCGCGAGCAGATATCCCACGGCCGTCGTTCCGTAAATATCCACTGGATCACACGTAAATCGTATCTTCACTACCAAGCAAAGAGTTTTAAATCATTGTAAAACGGTCCAAAGGACGTATTAAAACCGTAATGACAGCCGATAGCGCAGGCGGCAACACAAACACCACCAACACTCCGGCCGTCGTCGTCGCCCTCCTCCACCGCGTGAAGGACGTCGAGCCGTCCGCCCGCGCTGTGTATTGTGCATTCGCCTCCCTCCGCCCTCGTCAACAAGCCAAGCGCCGCCATCTCCACCACGCCCGGCGGGCAGACAGAGCATATTCTCATTTGTGCTCTGGCCACCACCCCGCCCACCTCCCTTCTGTTCCCCAATGTGGCCACGCGCGCGCGAGCTGCCGACGCGTTTCTCGGGCTCGTCCGCTGCGCACGGGCGCTTCCTCCGCGGTGCGGCCATTGCTGGCCACTCGGGCCCGTCCTCGGCCCCGTCCAGCAACAGCGCCGCCTCAGGGCTGCTCTACAACCGCCACAGCACTGCGCGCCCCAGCCTGCACGTGAGCGCGCCGTCCTCCGCCGGCCGCCTGGGGCCCGTGCACACGCACTACTTCGGGCTCGCGAGCCGCCTGCGTGCCGCCGACTTGGGCGCGGCCGTGATGTCGGAGGGTGCGACCGGCATTAGCGTCCGGTTTCCTTCCAGAAGTTCAGGACACGGTACTGCCCCCTCCTCCCCCGTACGTAATCACCGCCCCATTCGAAAAATCCAGAAGAATCCGAAGAAGAACGCCAACCCGGCGCTGACGTGGCGGCAGCCCAGTCGCCAAGTAGACGCGTTCATCGCACCCCAGCCCATGCCGCAGCAGCTCCAGAAGAAGGGAGGCGGGGACGAGTGCGACCTGCCCATGGACATGGAGTGCGGCTGCAAGACGCGCCGCCTCAAGGAGCAGCAGGAACGCCAGGCACTCGAGCAGGCCGCCGCCAAGCTCGTGACGTCTGTCGTGGTCAGTGCAGCGCCGGTGGCGACAGCGGCGGCGGCGGACAGCCTTGCGGTGGTGCCGACGACGTTCCCGGCCACCACGAGCGTGGTGGTGACGCGGTCGACGTCGCCGGCCGCAGCCACGGGCGTGCCGTTCCAGTCGTCGTTCCACCGACGGCACCTGCCGCAGGACTGCATCGCGTTCTCGAGCGCCGAGGGCCGCAAGCTGTTCACGGAGGCCATCAACTCGCGCGGCGCGGGCGACGACTACATGCAGATCTACTTCCCGCTGGCCGAGCAGTTCATCACGCAGGCCGAGCCGGCGTTCTGCGGCCTCGCGACGCTCGCCATGTGCCTGAACGCGCTGCAGATCGACCCCGGCCGGCTCTGGAAGGGCCCGTGGCGATGGTTCAGCGAGGAGCTATTCGACTGCTGCACGTCGCTCGCCGTCGCCAAGGAGAAGGGTATCAGCATGTCCGAGTTCATCTGTCTCGCGCGCTGCAACGGCGTGCAGACGGAGGACTACCGCGCGACGGCGGACTTCTCGCTCGCACAGTTCCGCGCGCTCGTCAAGCGCAGCTGCGCCACGAGCTCCGAGATCGTCGTGCTCAACTACTCGCGAAAGGTGCTCGGCCAGACGGGCGACGGCCACTTCTCGCCCATCGGCGGCTACCACGCCGAGCGCGACATGGTGCTGCTCATGGACGTCGCGCGCTTCAAGTACCCGCCGCACTGGGTGCGCCTCTCGCTCGTCTACGAGGCCATGCAGCGCGTGGATCAATCGATCGGCAAGCCGCGCGGGCTCGTCGTGCTGCGCGAGGGCGCGCACGCCACGGGCCCCACGCTCGTCAAGCAGCAGCTCGTGCACGCCGACGAGAAGACCACGGCCGAAATCAAGCCGGCGCCCACGCCGTGCTGCAACAGCGCGGCCGCCGTCGAGGCCGCGCGTCGCGTGTCGGCCGCGCTTGCCCGCCCCACCGAGGGTTGAGCGGCACGTGGTGGGGAACGTGGAGCGTCCCCGTCTAATTTATCGATTGCCGCGCTCATGGATCGACCCAGCGTCGGAGATGCCGGTCATCGGGACGAACGGCCTCCGTCGTGATAGAGCAAGGAACAGCGCGGCATGAACTCCAACAGCGTCGCCAAGGACAGCGACTCACTACTCACTCACCCCACCCATGTAGTTTAATATCCTAAACCGAATCAAAATGTATTTACCTTCCACATGCACTCGCCCGCCATCAAAAAGTCTCATGAAGGACATGTACAAAATGTGCAAACTGGACAAGGTCATCCAGCATCTCCGTGGCTGCGACCGCTTCTAGGCGAGCGCGGTTGCTTCCACGTAGACCCATGAATTGTCGGCCACGCACACGAAGATGTGCGTCGCATCGAACCGCAGCTCGCCCGTCGAGCACTCGATCGACGCGGTCGGCGCGGTCCCGACAAGTCCCGGGAACGCCACCTTGGTCGATGCGAACGTCACGGGCGACGCGCTCGCGAACGACACGCTCTTGCCCGTGAACCGCACGTCGTCGCCGGAGAACGTGGTGACCACGCCCGGCACCACGAGGTTGGGCGAGTCGAGCGTCAGGTGGTCGCCGTCGTGGCTGATCTGGGCCTCCGCGGCGTCGAGAGTGAGCGCGCCGAGCATCGTCACGTTGCCAGTGCTTGCCGCCACTTGGAACGTCGACGTTCCTTCGACTTCGACCGACAGATCGGAGCTGTCGAGCACCACAGAGCCGCCGCTAAGCGAGATCGTGTCTCCAGTGAGCGACAGAGTCGTCCCGGCAGTCAGCTCCAGTGTTGTCTGCGAGGTTACGCTCGCGGCCAGCACGTTGCTAACTGTGAACGCGCTGAGTGACACGGAGAGAAGAGCTGCCGCTTCACCGTCGACAGGAAACTCGACGCGGAACGCGCCGTGAGTGCTGTCTCCCGATCCGGGCGTCGCGACCACTGACCCGCCCGTGCCGTTCACGTTATTGCCTGCAGATAGAACGACGTCGCCCGCGATGCCGTCGGCTGCACCCGCGTCACCCACGAGTAACCTCACGCTGCCAGAGCTTCCACCAGGTGCTGCACCTGTGGTTACGAGCACGTCACCAGAGTTTCCGGTGCCCAAGCTCTCGGCACTCGAGACAAAGACACTCCCGCTGTCGGCGTTCTCAGCGGGAGCACCCGAGTGAATGAGCACGACTGCGCTTGGACCCTCCTCGCTCGAGCCGCTCGTGATGAGCACCGTACCACCCGCACCGGTGCCGGTGGCGACGCCGCCTGTGAGCACCACGTCGCCTCCTGTCGCGCCAGAGCCGCCGGTAACGATAGCCGCGCCGCCCGTGCCGTTCACATGGGCAGTCGACCCGCCCAAGAGACTCACTTGTCCCCCCTGCTCTCCCTCGCTGTTGCCCACCGCGATGTTGATCCAGCCTGCCTTCCCGGCCCCCCTACCGTCTTGAGTTACTGCGTCTGCTGTCGTGATCAAGATCTCTCCCGAATCTCCTCCGCTTGCCGACACGCCAGTCGACATGGTGATCGTGCCGCTCGTTGCGCCGTCACTTCCAGCGTCAGCTGTCGAGATCACAATGTTCCCGCTTGTAGCAGCGGCGCCAGCGCCACTCATGATGCGCACGTCGCCACCGTATCCAGCTATAGCAGCACCGCCTGTGATGGTCACGAGGCCGCCCGAGTTGCTGCTACCACCTGCCAAACTCAGCGATCCGCCATTCCCTGCTTCAGCGATGCTTCCGCCGGCCTCGATGCTTATGGTGCTACCATCAGTGAGATCAGTGTACCCAGCCTGCATCGAGATGCTTCCTGGGTGACCGCTTGTCGCGTTCGACGTGGTGATTTCGATCTTGCCAGAGTCGCCGACCGAACCCACCCCCGTCAAAATGCTGATACTGCCGCTCGACTGGTCGCTGCCTTCCACCGCTGACGCCGTCGAAATCAACACGTCGCCGCTCATAGCACCTCCACCGATGCCCTCGCCGCTCGTGATCGACACGCTGCCGCCCAGCAGCGCATTACCGCCGCGGATATCCACAGCACCGCCGGTAGCAACGCCATCGCCACCAACAAGGGAAAGCACGCCGCCAACACCACCAATTTCAGCGTTGTCACCGCCGCTGTTCGAACTTGATCCGCTCATTAGTGTCAGTGCGCCTCCGCCTTGCGCGTCGCCAGAACCGACGCGAATCATGATTGCTCCACCAGCGCCACCTCCAGTTACATTGGCTGACTCGATGGAAATGGCGCCAGAGCTGCCGCCTGACGATGCCTCACCTGACAAGAGTGTCAAACTGCCGCTCGACTGACCGGTACCGGCGACTGCGCCTGTGCTTATGGTCACATCACCGCTGGACGCGGCGTTACCGGCGCCGGAAGTGATCTGGATACTGCCGCCCTTCGCGTCAGTAGATGACGCCTCGGCGTCACCCGCCGTGAGAGAGATGCTGCCACCCGTGATGCCGCCGTTACCGCCAGAAATGACCACAGCACCGCCAACACCATCAGAGTTTGTTGTTGCACCACCAGCGATGCTGAGTAGACCACTCTGGAGAGCGTCTCCATCTCCGACAGCCACACGGACGTCGCCACCGCGGCCATTTGTCGCGCCTGAGGAGTAGATATTCACTTGCCCAGAGTTCACGGGAGTGTCAGTGCTGGTGCTCACCGCCCCAGAGAACAGCGACACGTTGCCGCTTCTCTGGCCTGCAGCACTTGCATCAGCACTTGATAGGATGATGTCACCAGTGACCGAGTTGTCAGCACTACTGGCGCCGCTCGTAATGCGAACACTTCCGCCACTCTCGTCGTTACCATTGCCGCCCGAGATCTCAACATCACCTCCATAGAGAGTTGCATCTCCGCCGCTGATGATGACTTTGCCTCCAGCGCCAGACGTGTGCGTGCTTGCACCTGCGACGATGGAAATATTACCGCCGGCTTCCGTCCCGCCGGTTGATCCGACTGAGAGGCTGAGCGACCCCGTCGAATTTGTCGCGGAGTTTCCCGTCGAAATCAAAACGCCCCCAGACGCACCACTCTTGGTGCTACCTGACCGTAGAGTCAAGGCGCCGCTCGAGGTGGGATCGTCTTCAGCATCTGACGAGTCTCCTGTCGCGATCTCCACATCACCACTGGCACCAGTCGCTGTTGCAGCGCCGCTTGCGATAACGATGCTGCCTCCGGATCCACTGCTACCAACGCCACCGGTGAGGCGGATGGCTCCGCCAATGTTGCTATTGCCACCGGTGACAACAATCTCACCTCCGATAAAGCTTTCGGAGTCGCTTGGCGTTGCGTCTCCGGCACGAAGCTCGACGTTTGACCCGCTAGCAGCGCTGTCTGTCAATCCAACTGCTAGAAGAACTGATCCCGCGACACCTCCACCCGTCGCTGTGGACGTAGCAAAAGTGATGTTGCCTGACCCAGTGCTACCACTCGACGCGCCAGTCGACAGCACGAGCGAGCCGCTCGCGAACCCTCCACTCGCCGCGTCAGCGCTGGAAAGAACAATATTACCACTTGTGGCCGCCTCCCCGGAGCCTGACGTGATGCGTACGCTGCCGCCAACTCCAGCAGTGCCCTCACCACCAGTCAGAACGATATCTCCGCCCGTTGACGTGCCACTACCACCCGCCAGCTCCAACATGCCGCCCGTGCTGTCATCGCCGGTGCTATTGCCACTCCGCAACGATAATACTCCTGCAGTGCTGGCGTCTCCGGATCCGACATCGATCAAGATGGCGCCACCCTTACCCGACGCGGCAGTCGATGTAGTGAGCGATAGTTGGCCAGTGTCGCCTTCGCTGGTGAGTCCCGTCGATAGGAAGAGCGACCCACTCGGTTGCGTAGAACCCGTCGCGCTAGCACTGGAGATTAGAACATCGCCGCTGGCCGCAGACTCGCCGCCACCACTCGTAACAATAACGCTGCCTCCAATAGCTGTGTCACCGTTTCCGGCCGTGATGGCGACGCTGCCGCCGTTTAGCGCACCGTTTCCCCCGGATATTGACATTTCTCCGCCGATGCCTTGCTCGTGGACGCTTGCTCCACCAGTCAGCCACAACGCTCCACCTTCCTCCGCCACAGACGTGCCAACTGTCGCGTAGATGGACCCGGACTTGCCTCCACCGCCGCTAGAAGATGTCTCGAAGGAGATGTCGCCGCTATTGTTGCCGTTGGTGTAACCTGTGTAAAGTCGCACCGAGCCACTTGGCTTATTGGCAGCCGCTGAGGCAGTGTAAACCAGCACGTCGCCGCTTGCCGCGTCGTCGCCGACCCCGCTGGTCAGTCGAATGGTTCCACCCGTACCAACGGAGGAGGAACCGC
The DNA here is from genome assembly GCA_023337975.1 of Phytopythium ostracodes. Classification (NCBI taxonomy): domain Eukaryota; phylum Oomycota; class Peronosporomycetes; order Pythiales; family Pythiaceae; genus Phytopythium; species Phytopythium ostracodes. Next base: position 13,463 of record JAADXW010000824.1, read on the forward strand.
CCGAAACATCAATATCTCCACCAGCGTTTGGACCGTCTCCACCAGTCAGAACAATCGTTCCACCAGTGCCAACGTCATTGACACTGGCTCCGGCCGTTAGAGATAACATGCCGCCAGCAACTGTTTCGGCTGAACCAAGAGCTACGCTGAAAGCTCCCGAGTCGCCGCCATAGGCATCTGCGGTCACGATAGTGACACTGCCAGTGCTCCCTCCTTGAGAGCTTCCGGTCGACAGCATAATCGATCCGCTCGTCTCGGACGAGTTAGAGTCCGCTGTGGTCAACAGGATAGAGCCTGTCGCACCAGCGACACTACTTCCACTGGTTATTGCTACATTGCCACCAGCACCAGCTCCGCCCATGCCAGCAGTAAGCTGAACTTCACCTCCACTGCTTGATCCTGCACCGCCGCCGATCAAGGCATTGCCTCCTGGCCCGGCAAACGCATTGTTGCCACCAGCACTGATACTGATGTCGCCTGCCTCATCACTCTCGGAAGAACCCACCCCAACAACGATCGACCCAGCCTTGCCGCTGCGAGCAGAAGACGTGAGGAACGAGATGTCGCCCGAGTTGCCTCCGTCAGCCGCTCCAGTCAAGAAGAAGATGGCGCCGCTATCGTGATCTACGCCGCCGTCTGCAGTTGACACCTGTATGTCTCCACTTGTCGCGCTTTCGCCTGATCCGCTCATCAAACGCACGTTGCCTCCGTACGTTGACTTACCAGATCCGGCAGTCAGCTCGATTCCGCCGCCAGACCCAACGCCTGCCCCGCCTTGGACTAGAACTCTGCCTCCGGTTCCTTCATCGTTTAAGCTGGAGCCGGCCAAGAGCTGCAGCTCGCCGCCATCAACTGCATAGCTTTCGCCTGACGAAACGACAATGCTGCCTGCCTTGCCGAAGGACGCGGTAGAGGTTGCGATAGTGATACTACCTGAATCGCCGCCGCTGGCTTTCCCAGTCGACAAGAAAAGCGACCCGCTGACTTGGTCTGCGCCCGACTCAGCGGTCGCAATACTAATGTCTCCACTGCTGGCAATAGCACCGTTTCCACTGACAATTGACACGTTTCCACCGACAGTCGCGTCACCGGTGCCACCAGATACTACAATGGCACCGCCTGTAGATATTCCATAGCCGCCATCAAGGATGAGCGATCCACCAATCGCGTCAAATCCAGTGGCGCCACCAGCTCCGATGAGCACGTTTCCGCCGCTGACGCCATCGCTATTGCCCGACGTGATGTTAATCGAGCCACTGCTCCCACCGTAGGAATCGGATGTGAACAGTAGCACGTCGCCAGACTTTCCACCCGCAGCGGAACCAGTTGAAAGGGTCAGCGAGCCGCTTTCATACGCACCAGCAGTGGCCGTACCAAGCAGAATATCTCCACTGCTCTCGCTGGCGCTCGTTCCACTTGTAATGTTCACGAAGCCGCCGCTGTGCTCAACACCTTGGCCAGCCTGTAAAATAATGCTACCGCCCGTCGATCCGCCGGAACCTGCCAAAGCGACGAGGTCTCCACCAGGGCCAAGCTTGTCGTTCGATCCTGACACAAGCGCGAGCGGAGCGCTGTAGTTTTCACTGCCACTTGCGCCCACACTCAGCAAAATAGCGCCACTATATCCTTCGGTGGCGGCGCCAGTGCTTAGCGTGATATCTCCAGAGTCGACCAAATCCGATGTCCCAGTTGAAACATTCACCGCCCCGCTTGATTGCCCGGCCAGCGTCGCAGCCTCCGTCGACAAAGCGATACCGCCAGTCAACGTGCCAGCGCCACTTCCACCAAACAACTTCACGCTGCCGCCAGACACGCTATCGCC
>JAADXW010000825.1:0-15279 GCA_023337975.1 Phytopythium ostracodes
TCCCCCCCCCCCCTTTCGTCGTGTTCGGCGCGACACCAGGTGGATCCGTTGGAGCCGATGTCGGCGACGCTTCGTTTGGATACCCCGGCGTCATTTGCGTCGTCCAGAAGAACGCGTATTGTGACCACGACACCATGCAGCTATGGGTCGACAAGGTATGCAAATCGATTTGATAATTGTCTAATAAATGGGAATGCGCTCATATCATCGTGGTCACCGTGTTTGCATTGAGTATAGGTCTGGGTCCTCGAAGACATTGCGCTGCCGAATGCTCTTGTTCGACAGCTTGAAAATTCACAAGATGCAAGATATTCGCGATGATCTCAAGTTACTGCGCAGGCAAGTTGAATACATCCCTCCCGGCATCACGGGATTGAGCCAACCGATGGATGTCAGCGTTATGAGGTCGTTCAAGTAGTATCTCAAGTACGTACTGTGCTCCTATTTCCCATATGAATTAATCGCATTTGTTTACGGCGGTGTGCGCTCTGTTTGAATGTTGTGCTATAGGGACCTCTATGTGGATTACCATGTCGACAAAAGGTTCTGCAAGACTGCCAGCGGAAGGCGCGCAGTGCTGTCGCGATTACTGGGGCAAGCGTGGGAAAAGGTGGGGTCTAGCGCTATTATCAATGGCTTTCGTAAAGCCCACCTCATTCCGATTGGACCGCGCGATGCGACAGAGCGCTTTGCAACGGGGTTACCCCCTACGCCCGACAGCGCAGTGGTAGACACTGAAGCGACGAGGCTCGCTGAAGAAGAATACACGGTTTGCTGTTTGCTCTTCGATTTTCGCTTCTTGCCAGCAGCAAAACTGATTACCAAGAAATACTGATATCGAATTGATCAACTTTAAGAGGAAGAAGGGGTGTCATCTCTACAGTCGTTGTGACTCTTACTCGATCCACTCCTCACACTCGATCCCTTTTTTACGGCACTTTATCAGGACCAAACAATATAGTGAAATCAAGAGAAGATGGATACTTTATCAAACACATTTACCTGGTCAAATATCAAAAATGCACATCACACGGAAAGCGACGCGAAAGTGGTGAGCAACAAATGCGCGGGAGCTGGTCTCTGCGCCTCCGTCTTGGTCCGAGCGCGGCTTCAACAGACCGCGCTCCTCGTTCATGTGACGGGGCAGAAGGAGGCGCTTCCGTTCTGACCTCTCCCAGCTCTGACGACCGCATAGTGGCATCACTTCATGCTCAAACGCGGTGCGGTTCGCCGGCTGCGTCCCATGCGGCGTTGTCCACTGCGTGCTCGTTGGAGGCGTTGGCGCGAGCCATTTAATGGTTGTGACGTGGCAGCGGCGCAACGATGTAGCTGGGGAGGACGGCTTTCTTCTTGCCCACAACCAGCGGCAGCGCCTCGCCGTCACTCGTCGCCTTGTTGCTCTCAACGCCGGCGCTCTCTGGGAACAACACGTAGTGCTGCACGCAGTAGACGACGTCGATGACGAGGCTGACGACCGCGAGCCAGTGCTTGACAAGGTCGCCCAGTACCGCGTTCCAGTCCTGCATGGCCCAGCTGTCGAGCGCGAGCTGCGCGAGCGAGAAGACGCTGCCCGGCACGTCGAGCAGCACGGCCCAGATAGTGAAGCCCGCCGTAGACCTGCGCTGGAGCTTGAGCGCCACCTGCGGCACGTTCTTGACGAGTGTCGACACGAGCTTGACGTAGCTCAAGTAGTACATGAGGTTGAGCACCGTGAAGACTCCATCGTCTTGTTTCCCGGTGGTTGCCGCACCCAATGCGAACGCCGCGATGGACACCATCGTCAGGACTGTAGACACGTCGGTCCAGTGACTTCCATCGCGCTTGGCTTGCGGGTAGATGAGGGGCTGCGCGATGGCAACGTCGTGGATGAACGTTGCGTGAACAGCAAACACGACGTCGTTGAACTCGACGCCGTTGCGCTTGCCGTTGTGGCGCACCATGTAGGTTTGCTGCACGACCTCGCTGAAATAAAAGGCGCAGTCGAACATCGCGTAGCAGGCGAAGCCCAGGATGGAGAGCACGGCGAAGTCGAGGGAGTACCCGACCGTGCTCTTGCGCGTGTGGTTTAGCCAGACTTGAGGGTACGGCGCCGTGGCCCACCAGACAAAGTAAAGCCACCCGAAGACGCTTGGCACTCGGTTCCACGGCTCGGGCACCTCCGTGTTGGCGTCCATCGTGAGTCCGAGTACGACGCCTGCTAGCATGATGCAGGCGCCGGCAAGGATGGGGAACATTCGCCCCGCGAATATCCGATGGAGCTGAATCATCTTGAAGTGATCTATCCGGGACGCGGAAGAAGTCTGAGAGCGCGAAATGGAGTCGAGCAACGCTCATGCCTTCAGCTTGACGCGGTGATGAGTGTCGCGTTATGGCGCATGATTCGTTCGATGTGTGTTCGTGACGTCGCTCGCTACTCATCGCTTGAAGTCGCCCACTCATCGCCCACCACTCAAGACAGGGGTTTTGAGTGGAATGCCAGTGTCAGCGCCGTGATCCCACTCGACACACCCGCGACATTCACGGCCAGGCCAACGAGCGCGCTCCTCTCATGTCGGGCGGCGCTTGGGTCTTACCGTACATATTTGGTCGGAGCTGGAGCGTCGCAAGATGGTCGACATGCTGGTCCTTATACCGAGTCGATTTGAAATGCACCTGCGTTATTGCCCGGGGGGTGGAAGAATCTCGTCATGACAATGGACCAGCTCACGGTCGACCAATCAGCGCCGCGGCACCAACGCTCAATCACCGGAAGCTGCAGCTAATCACGAGCCAACATGACCGAGCCCGAGACGGGCCAGCTCAGCGTGATCCCATGCGCATCGGCCTGGACAGAGTAGCACGTCATCGCTCGCTCGACTGGAACGCCACGACCAGCAGGTTGTGTTGCGCGGAACGGAACACGTCGAGATGCCGTTGTACGATGAGGTTGGCGATCTCACGTCGACTGCTCGGAGCGCCGCTTCTTGCGATGGTCTGGTCGATAGCGTCGCGAGAGATGGGCGTGTGGGCAACTTCCGCGCTCACGGGGTGGCAAATTGACACTCGGAGCTCGTCGATCGCCTCAATGCCGCTCGAATAGCACCCGTCCGCGGTGACAACGCGAACGCTGGCAAGAACGAACGTCTTCTTGATCCGGCAGGCGACGCGGAAAAAAGTGCCCGTCCGATCGTTCTCGCGAGCTCGTCGACGCCGCAGGACACACCAGCAGGCGAGTGTCTGGCGAACCCGTTTTTGAATCACAACAGCAGCAGTGGTCTGGAGAATATGAGCGCGTTGGCGTTGATGTTTGCGGATGAGGCGCCTCGTGTGCGCTTGAAGCCGCTCAGCCGCTTCCTCGCGCTGGCGCTGGTGGTCCTTCTCCTTCTTCTCTCCGATCGCCGCCGCTTGGAGCGCGCACACATACATGCGCTTCGTTGAGGTATCTCGTTCAAGCAGTGCCTGCTGCTGGATGTGCTGCAGAACTGCAAGCTCCGCAGGGTGCCGACGCACTTTGCCTCGAGGCCTGACGCCAGGGAAGAGGACTTCAAGCCCCTGCGACGTGCACTCGACGAAGAGCTTTTTGATGATAGAATGGTAGGCGTGCTCGCGAGAACGGGGCTGTTCTTGTAGATGACGTTGATTAGTCCTTGCTCGGATCAAGTGGACCTCATTGCGGGGCCTGATGGTTGGCGTACCGAGTCAACAACTGCTTCCAGGAAGTTTTTTCCCAATGCTGCGCTGATCTGTGCCACAGATAAAGTGAGCGTTCTCATCTCTGCTGTGCGCGCGTCGACGATTGCGATCTCGCAGCTCGCGTCCAAATTCACGTGAAGGCTGATCAGCGCCGTGATTGTGGCGTACGTTCGATACGACAAAACACGTGCTTCACGGTGCTGAACCGGCCATTTCACGTCCACGCTGAGATCATCCTGCCCAGTACAAGCAATGGCAGGTGAATACACGGCTTCAGCCAAATCCAACGCTTATCAACCACAAGTTACCTTCCAAAAGCAGCATGCTAGAACATCTTGAACGCATCCGACGATGTTGTCAGGAGCAGCGTTGACGTTTGACTGCCCAGTGGTTGACATAAGGATTAGAACACTGCATCCTGAGACTCGCATTCCAACAGAGATGCAGGCTTTGGTACCTGACCGTGACGCCGTAGGCGTGCGAGCGACTGTAAACATCTCGGAAGTCGCAACAAACTTGATCTCGCGTTTGCAGGGTTGTAAACAGCGACTTCCAAATCATCCTCGCATTTTATCAGTGCCACCACAGAATTCTCGGACTGCGACCATCGAGCTCGTATGACCACACATGCACCCTGCACTCGGCGAACACCCAGTAGCTGCCACTGGGGCCACACTCGACGTTGAAAGCCGCGGGACAAACCAGCGAACGTGACTGGCGCAGATGATGGGGAAGAGGGTGCGACCTCGACCGGTAAAGCGATTTGGGTATCTCCACTTACCGTCAGACGACCGTGTTTGCCGTTGCGTGTAGCATTGCCCTTGCGATGCTTGAAGAACATTCTCTTGCCGTCAGGCCCCATGATGGCCACATGGGCATCCGGGATACAGAGCTTTAACTTCCTTGGGTGCTCCGGCTTGGACTCGCAATCCGTCGTGTCGGTAAGTTTTGCCGCAATGGTGATTGCCAGACTGCTCATCTTCCCCAGCCTGGCAAAGCTCGCTATCTGAACAGCATCAATGCTTAACAAGGGGTAACGGTTAGATCTCGGTAAGTCCTATGCGGGGTGTAGGTAGTGCGTACATGGTATAGTGCTGTACGAGAAACCGAAGCTCTTCTTGCAGCCTTGTCAAGTCGCCGGACAGCTTGCTGTGACGAAGGATACGCTGCGCAGGAACCAAATGCACACCGCGAACATGTTAGCTGATATCAGAACATACCAACGATGAAGACGTGCGAATGCACCTCATTCATATGAGCATCCAAGCTTGGATGAGGGACACTGACAGCGCGCTGGAGGTCCTACAAGCACAGTCGCAAGGCTTCGTAGGTCAGTGAATGCGCCGAAGGTGGTCATGATGGGCGAAGCAATGGTACTCACCAGCAGCTTCTCAAGCGTTTGGCGCGCCTTCGTCACCCAGGAAGCTAGCACCTTATCCCGCCCTGTCGATCCTCCCATATTGCAGGCCGGATACTCACGCGTTGCATTGCGTGTTACCTGTCCGCCTGTTTGAGGCGGCACATCGCTTGGAGCGCTGCTTTGATTTGCAGGCACGTTGCTAGCAGCGATCAAAGGAGGCCGTAATATGGGGATTGCTGCTATACGTCCTACAGGGTTCTTCCTCAGCTGATACTTCTTCCGTGCTTCCGGTGGCCGGCCAGCCGCGTTCACGTCCGACTTGACTCCCAATGCGGTATGAACACGTGCCGCGCTTCTCGAGGGCGAACGTCGTACGGAGAGTTGAGCACGCCGCTCCCAAACACAGAAGCAGCGACAGCATATACCTGTCATGTCTGAGCGACGGCAGCACCACCGCCCGCCGCGAGTGGTCTGGCGCCTGCGCTCCAAACCCATGCAGTTTACAAATGTAAACCATAAATGCGGGCACTAGGTCGAGCAGTTGCAGAGAACGTCTGCCTGCAGGCGTGACTCACATTGTTCCCCCGACAGGACCCACATGTGCTCGATGCACCTCGACCGCTGCATTCTGCACACACAAAACGAGGAAGAGGGCGCCTGCGCTGCCGCCGCGCCGCATCAAACGCCGCCGACGACCCGGAAGCCATTTCTTCTCGTCACCTTGCTTCGTTTCACCTGTTTAAGAGAAAGTGCGGAAGACCATCACTCCCACTTCAACAGTTACTTAATCGAGTCCAAATGTTTGGGGCAATACACATGTTCTCTGGATTCTACCCAGAGTAGTTAGGGGGGTCGGGTCGAGTGGTCTGACTGCGCTGAAAAAACTTACAAAAGATTATATTTGAGGTATTTGGTTTATTGGTCCATGTATTTCAATACTGTAAAACCTGTTATAATACGTATGCCGATAACAATCAATGGATAGCGTGATGAATGTCTTCTGTCGGTCTGAGTATATTATTTTCTTACGGCATCACACCTTCAAAACAATATTTTTTAGAGAATTTATCTCTCTACGAACCGTCTTGAATTGCATTACACTAATATATTTTTAAAAAAGTATCCTTGCTAATGAAATGTCCTTTAGCATTCTATGCGTTGAGCGTGGATGTTGCGCGAACAAACGTCGCGTTACGGTACCGCTTCAACAGCTTTCAAGCATGAAGCTAAACAAAGCGTCTCGAAGCGCCGAGAATAGAAATCTACGGAGTTGCTCAATCTTGTGGCGCGACTTTTCCTCGCCAGCAGCATGAAAGGAGAACGTCCTGAAGCGCTCGTATTCGTTGCGGCCTACACTCCTATCATGAGACGGCTTTCACCCTTACTCGAACTTAACTGTATTAACACGTTGACACGGAACTCGCCGCGGGCGTAACAACATTCTCGATGCCGCATGTCCTCGCCGCAGGCGAGCACCGGCATGGCAGCGAGAATCTTGTTGCGCCTAGTCATCGTTTTATACTTCATATTATGAAGTATGATGCAGTACAGTAGTAGACTACTGGTACCTGTAGGCCTAACCTCCTGTACCATAGAAGGTGGTTGCGCTCGTGGCCACATCACTGCTGTGACAACAGCCATTAGAATCCAGAGTTTTTCCGTGCGGGCACAACTTTGTACTTTCTATTATTGGAAACTTAATCAAAGCATTAAGGTTGACGACGGCATGCCCTTTCGAGGCGCGCAAACAAGAAGAAAGGGCAAAATGGAAACGCCGGACGGGCTGAATGAAGAAGCGGTCGCCGTATGAGGCCGACGTCGGGGCGGCGGCGGTCTCCTCCGCGGTCGCTACTGGGCCCTCGAAGCTCAGGAAGAAGCCCAAGCGGCAGGACGCGCGCGAGGCCGAGTGGTTCGCGGGCATCCAGAAGCAGTGGGGAGCAGACCGGGCGCCAGCGACGGCGGAGAGCGGAGAGCGGGCGATTGGCGCTGCCGTGAACGAGCCGATTGAGCGAGATAGCACGGCTAAGGCCAAATGTGGAGGACTGAGGAACGTCGAGGTGGCGCAGAGCCGGCGGGAGCACATGCAGGCGCAGGTATAGCTAGCCAGGTTGGCGTGCAGCATCGGTTGCTGCTGCGGATGCGTTTCCTCTTCGTACTGATCAACTACTGGCACCAGATGAGCGCGGCCGACCTCGAGCAGAAGAAGACGCTGCTCCCGTACCTCGACGACATCGAGTACATCAACGTCCAGTTGCGGTGCGTCTCGTATTCCAGGAAGGGATAGCTTGCCCCCGGTACCGCTAACGTTTGCTGTACGGATGTGTCTTCTGCCTTGTCCTTCTCTTGGGTGAAAGGATGCGCGGGTTGTTACCGGACGAGGAGCCTGCCGCAGATTCTACTATCGGTAGAGACAACACGAGGGCACCCGTCGTGGCCTGGGACGAAGTCGCTGATTCTCGCTCGGCACCGAAACACGGACGCTCTTCTTCAAAGATCCAGCAAACATCACAGTCCAAGAGCAATACGAAGCCGAAAGCTAGCGAGACGCTCTTACTCCCTGCGGTACACGGCATGCACTCGACCAACCAGGACGATGTGCCGCAGAATGACGGCGACTCAGCAGACGCAAGTGCTGATCTTAAGCGGCTTAACAGTCAAGTGCTTCAGGCGCGATACCCACGGTTCGCTGAGTTGCTCCAGCTCTCTCCGACCGCGAAGGTATCCCCGCGAGTCCGCTTGATCACGTGGCTCTTGCGGCTGATCGAAGCCATCTACAACAACTTGTCAGAGTGCTTCATGCCATCCAGTTCAGCCAGTTCACCGCCGAGCCCAGAGAAAGGTGGCGCTGTGCCCGGGTCGAAGCTTGTGATGCCATTCCTCGCGCGGCGCTTTATCCACCACGCGCTCGGGCTTCGAGAGTTGGCTGACCAAGAATGTGTTGATCTCATGCTCAATGTGGAGCTGAGACGCGAACAGTTCCCCGAGGTGGCGGCATTCTCGCTGTACCTGCGCGAGCTGCTGGACGAGGACCATTTGTTGTTCTTCCTACACGTGCGGCACGCGCTTCAGGTTGAGCTCGACCTCAACCTCGCGAGTAAAGAGAAGCGCGCGCACACGTCGACGCTCGGGAGGAAGTATGCGAGCGACGCGTTGATCGATACCAGGAATCACCCGCTGGTTCCGGACGGAACGCAGCAAGTCTTGTTGTCGACGGCAGCATGCGAAAGGGTGATGGAAAGCATCTTCGCGATTGCTGCTCGTATGAATCCGCGCGTTGACGGCAAGCCACGTGCATCGCCTCAAGCCCTCGCCCAGTTCCTCGTCCGAGCCAAGCTTAACAACTTGTTTAACAGGAATAGCGTACGTGGGGCGGCTGTACTGGAAGACTTCATGGCGAAGCTGATCGAGACATTTCGAGAAATCGACGAAGACATCATCGCCATGTTCAAGCACAATGACGACGGTACGCGAGCCAGTTGATGCTGTTGATCCATCCCGTCGCAAGAACTTACGCTACTCTCTGTCCTTCAGGGGAATCGTTGGCCAGTTTGATTCGGCTGCGCGACACCATCGCGTCGGAGGCCAAGATCCAAGCTTGGACAACCTCTTACGGCGAGCAGGAAAAGCTCTTGCGTAACCTGCGTATCGAGCAGATCCGAATGGAGCGCAACAACGCCGACAACAGGTTTCGCGTGGAGCTGCGCCTGCTGCAGCATAGGATTCATCTACAAGAGCAGGAACTCAAGCATATCCAACAGCAAATTACCAGCGCGCAAGCAACTGTCGACAATGTGTGGCACGTTGTCGTGAAGAGAGGGCGGCCTCACTCGGAGCCGCAGAACATCGGAAGTCAACTTCTCGCTCGGAACGGAGCCAGCAGATTACAACCGGCACTCGGTCGGATCGACAAGGAGCTAGCATCCGTCCTGGGGAGGTTCGAAGCTTACATAGCCAAGCTCCACCAGAAGCACAGCATCAGTGTCAAAGCCGCAAACGTGTTGGCAACCCCGTGGCAGCGGCAAGTCGAGGAGTACCGTGTCCGAATGGTCATTCGAATCCAGCGAGCTTATCGGGCCAGGAAACACGCTCGCGAGATTAAGCTCGAAGCGCATGAGAAGCTGAAGGAGCAGATTCGCGAACGGGAACTCAAGCTACGCAACGAGCAACTGGAGAAACAGCGGCTGCAGTCGCTACTCGCGAAAGACTTGGAGCGCCATAATATGCGCATGCGCGCTAAACAAGAGCAGGAAGCAAAGCTGAAAGCCGAGCAGGAAGCGCGGCAGAAAGCCATCGTGGAACGAGTTCGTGAGCACGAAGTTGCGCAGATGCAGCTCGAGCGGAATAAGCGTGTCATAACGCGGATGTGGAGCAACTGGCGGCAGTTCATCGGTGGTCGCCGGCAAAAACGCAAGTCCACTGCCATGTTTCTGAGACTCACACTCCTCAAGTGGAAGCGGCACTTTGCCGCATTCAAGAAGGCGAATAGAGTAGCGAAAACCATCCAGCGGTTCGTTCGGCGCCGCCAAGCACGCGCCAAATTCCGGAAAGAGATGCGCCATCAAGCCAAGCGCAACGCGCTCGCGAGGAAATACTTGCAAAAGGTGCAACGGCGCGTGGTCGTTCGGCTGTTTAACCACTGGGTAGCGCATGTGGAGCAGCAGCAGACGCTTCGCGCCAACTTTGCCCAAATCGTCCAGAAGCGGGAAAGCTTCTGGCTGAAGAGGTGGTCCGAGTTAGTGTGCGAGCAGAAAGCGGCAAAGAATTCGGCCGCGCGGCTGGTACAACGCTTGTACCGCGGTCGACTCGCGCGGCGGTTGTTCCAATACTACCGGCATCGGAACCGACAGGCGCTTGCAATACAGCGCGTGTATCGAGGGCACCGCTCTCGAATTGTCACGTCGAAGCTACAGCAAATCAAAGCGCACCAAGGTGCAGGGGCGATGAAGATCCGCACGCGAATCCAGCATCAAGCAAAGGGTATGTGTTTATGGGGGCTGCAGCGCCATGCGTACATCGAGCGCACCATTAGAGCGATGGAGAATCGCCGTCAAGACGCGAGAAGGCGCGCTGGCCTGTTTGCCTTCTCATCCAATGCGACTGACGAGAAGGAAGCTCGTGCCGCTCTGGAGCGCCTGCGACACGAAAACGCCACGCGAATCCAGCGCCAGTTCCGTCGACATCTGTGCCAACGCGCGTTTCAAGAGCAGATTCGTCTGTTCCGAGCCGCTCGATCGATTCAGCGTGTGTTTCGCGGCTTTCACGGACGGCAGGTTGTCGAGAAATTGCGCTGGCAGATCGCCTCAGCGACACGGATTCAAACAGCATGGAGGCGCTATCGTGCCCGCCAGTATGTGGCGTCGTTGCGCATTGAGCGGATACTGGCTGCGGCATTCCGCGGGGACTACGCGGTCATTAAGCGCGCCATTGCTGGCGGATACTGGTACGCCGCAGATGCGGAGGGTAATGGCATTCTTCACACGGCCGCGGCGGCTGGGCACAAGCGAATCGTGAAGCTGTGTTTGCGCTGCTCGTTCGACATCGACGCGGTCAATACACAGCAGCAAACGCCGCTGCATCTTGTGCTTGCCAACCTTCCGCCGTCTCCTCATCTACTACTTGACGCCGTCGACTTGATCGCTGATGATCCTGACGTGCGAGCGCGTGCTGATCGACTAGCGCTTGCTGAGTACATGATTGACCACGGCGCGTGGCAAGAGGCGCCAGATGTGCATGGACTCACACCGTTGCTGTTATCTGCTTCACTCGGCCATGCAGACGCTGCCGAGATGCTGCTAGACCGAGGCTCCGATACGGAAGCTCGCACGATCGTCGGTCAGCTCAACGCAATTCAGCTCGCTGTCGAAGGAAACCACCACGAGACGTTGCGTGTGCTCTTAGCATCACGCGCGTTTGATCCTGTTACGTCGCTACCTTCCGTGACTTTCGAAACGGACTACGACGCTGAAGTTTATGCAGATCCGCCGCCTACGTGGCTGCTGCTGCACACGTGCGCAGGCCGTGGGCTTTTCAACTGCTTGCGCGTGCTACTTGATCACATTCAGTCGCGGCCAGGGCATTATCCTCCTGGAACAATTGACCGGCGGGATCGCGAGGGCTACACGCCACTCATTTACGCTGTCAGCACAAAGTCCACCGATGCGGTTCAGCTTTTGCTCGAGCGTGGCGCAGGACCGGATGTCAAGGACTTCTTCAGCCGTGCGCCACTCCTTTTAGCGCTTCAGGCTAGCTCAGCTGATAAAAGGGGGAGCGGAGACGGCATCGATACACCAACAAGCGGCATGAAGTCTCGCGAGGAGATTGTTCGACTGCTGACCATGTTCGACGCGGACGTGAACGTCAAGGACACGGACGGCGATGTGCCTCTGCACATGAGTTGCCAGTCGGACGCGCAGCTGGGCTGCTCCACGCTTCTGCTCACAAACGGCGCCGTACTTGCAGCCAACGCAATCGGGAACCATCCGACGCACGTGGCAGCTCAGTACGGTGCTATCGCGACGTTGCGGCTGCTGCTAGACTACGGTGGCGATATGAATCTCAAAAACTACGCGGGGAAAACGCCGCTGGGCGTGGCGCGCATGCACGGCCAGCTCGCAGTCGTCCAATTTGTTCGCGAGTACTTTTCCCAGGAAGCGATCGCGACGGTCGATGATGATGATGAGAGAGAGGACGGAGCCGTCAACGTTGTTGGTGGTGCTGATCCAGGCGACCGGACGAAGGACGGCACGAGTCTCGATGGCGAAGCACTTGGTGAATCTGACGCCTTCGACGGTGATGAAGATGCTGGTGCTCTGCGAAAAAGAACCCCAGAGCAGTGGGCAAGTGCGCTGGCGTCTGCGTTCCGCATGGACACGCTGGCAGAGTGGACGATGTTCATCGACGACGCCACTGGAGTCCCGTTCTACGCCAACTTCACCGCCAGCAGTGACGGTGTCGTTTGCACTTGGGAACCATCGGTGGAGTTTGACGCTGCACTCGGGTCAGATTGGGAGATTGTACGCTGTCCCCCCGGATGGTCACCGCCGGTCGCGCCTTTGATTGAGCATCATTATCACGATCATCGGCGCGGGGCTCTTGTTGCTGATACACCGGCATCATTAATGCCAAGATCAGCGACAGAGTGGAGATACTTGTATCACCATCGCGCGACGGGGGAACTGCGAACACAAGTCCCACCGGTAGACCTCACACTGTTGCAAGACGTCGTACAGCGGTCCAAGCGCCACCAAATGCTATTGCGGTCTAGAGTCCGTCGTGCCCAGACCAACAATGGCGACGGTGGCGACGTGTCGGCTTCAGCCGTTGAGTATCTGCGGTTCTCGCACGCTTTCGCGGCTGAGAGCGTACAAGCGCGGGCTGAACACCTTGCAGCGGTCTCGATCCAGCGTAAGTTCCGAGCACGATGTACGCTTCACCTCGTACGCTTGCTGCTTTTGCAGAACAGACGCGCGGTTGACTTGCAACGAGCATTCCGTGCGCGCCGGGTTCGGCTTCAGGCGTCGGCGCTAGATCATCGGCGCATGTGTGCGGTGAAGATTCAAGCTGCATGGCGAGGTTTCTCGACGCGAAGGCGCGAACATGTTGGTGGGTCGAAGCATGCAGAGCGTGTGCGGTTTCGTCACCGCGTACGTGCAGCCAGGGCGATCCAGCGCGCGTTCCGTGGGTTCATTGGCAGACGCAAAGCGCTGCTGGAAGCACTGCGCCGACAGGTTCTCCTCCGCCGGTTCATCTCGTCGTCCCTTCAGCCACCCAAGAGTGTAGCAGACTGGCAGAAGCTGTGTTTACGCTCGCGAAAGCACCGATCCTTCATGGTGTGGGACGAATTCCGCGCGCCACGCGAGCTGCTGTACCTGCCGTTTTACTGCCAGCACGTGACGCGCTTGTGCTCATGGGAGCAGCCAGCTCCATGGCAAGAGCACGACCTCGACGCGCTCACCGCTCGCAAGCAGCTTTGGACGTGGGGATACACAAACGCGACTGTCCGTGCAGCGCGGACTCTGCAACGTATCTGGCATGCGCGAGTCGCTCGCATCGCGTTGCACGCAGTGCTGTCGGCTCTGCGGCTCATGCGGCGCTGCGAGCGCGTGTACTTGGAAGAGCCGACTAGCCTCGTGGCGCTGGGCAACTACGCCTTGTTCTTGCACGCAGTCGCGCATGACTACGAGCGCGCAAGGCCCTTGTTCGCGCGACTTCTACGTGCGATGGTCCAGCGTGGACCCGACGTGCCGTTCGTGCTGTTTGCATACGCCATATTCGCATACATCACTCAAGAAGTGGACGCTCGCGAGGTGAGCGAGTTTGTGGCCCGTGCCAAGGCGCGAGACCCAAAGATCGCGAGCTTCCAGGTCGCGCTGCTCGGGTTCTTCCGGCCGCAAGTACTCGTGAAACCTCAGAGCGGCGAGGCGAACCTCAACTACGCCGCCTGCCTCCAATGGCTGGTCGTATCGGATGCGAATGAGCTCAACCAGTTGGAGAACGCGCAGGAGTATTACATGCGGGCGCTCGCGGCGGACCCCCGACGTCGAGGAACCATGGAACTGCTGCAGGATGTGCTCGATCGCAAGCACGCGATCATTCGGAAGCAGCGACCACCGCGACGTGGGCAAGACCGTAAGGCTGTTGAAGAAGATGGCGACGGCGCGGAGTATGACGGACATGAGGTGTTCCGCAGGTGGCAGGTGGTACAGGCGGCGCGAGAAGACCAGGAACGCTCGCGGGCGTTGCTGGCGCAGCAAGAACAAGACGAGCGACGTGCCGCTGCGATAAAGATCCAAGCGCGGTACAGGCGGCGGCGAGCCCAGCGACAGACACGCCGGCTTCAACAAGAGCTACGACGCGCCGCCGCACATGCCGAGCAGGCCAAAGAGCGAGCTGTTCATGACGCCGTCTCGCGGGCGTTCGATCTCGTCGGTGCGGCCACGAGTAGCAAGGGGAAGGCCAAGGCGGCGCAAACGCTGAGTTTACCTGTGAAGCAACTGGAGGCCGTGTTCACAGCGCTCGTCAGCGCGCTTAAGCGATCGGATGGCGGCGATGATGTGCCAACGACCGGCGAGACCAATGATAGTGAGGAGCTGTCACCGTCGGCGCTGTCGTCGACGTTTACGCGGACCCAACGCGGCATGAAGCACGTGAACGTGCTCGACCTGTGCCGCTTTGTGCACGCGGTGCCCGCGCTCGAGGCCGTAATGACCAAGCAGATTTAGCATCGATGATGCAGATCCGTACAGGCTGCATCACGGAGCCTGCCGAAGCACGACATGATCTATTCCTCAACGTATCAACCTCTTCAGAAAACGATGAATCTGATTGGACTAGGAACCCGTCTAGTATATTCTGCCCACAGACCAGAGAGGTAAGGAGAGCTACCAATATGAGGAAGCAGCACACAGACATGTTCAAATCGCGGGAACGAAGCAAACGCAAGCATCGCTTCTCACATTGCGGCGTATCTCCCATTGCATGCATGTCGTTTGCTACAGCGAGCCAAGCGTTCTTACTAATAGTCTTATGACAATTCGCTACGCTTTATGCCGCAGCCTACCCGCATCAGTCGCGTTCTTGTGCTCTCGAGTACAATCGCTTTCTTCACTTTCCAAAGTCCAAGATCCTGAAAGCCTCCGACCACATTTCCCAGAATTCAAACGGCCGTTCAGCAGCACATCTCCAGCCTCGTGGAGTACGTCGTCAGTCGAACGCCTCATGGCGTTGACGAGATGCGGACGACAAATTCAGGTCGCTTGACCAAAGAACTAGCAGGGGACCTCGAACTGAAGCTCGGCAACGATAACATCCGGGAGATGCGCACAGAGGCCTCAATCCGGAACTGGCTTGGCATCGAAGAAGTCGATCTCCGAACCACAAAATTCGCGGGCGTTTAGTCTACTTCAAAGTGCGCTACGTGAAGGCAACCGGTGAGGTCAAGCTTACGATGCGCTCGAAAGGCGTCTTGTACTAACTGGGAAGGCGCTTGCCGGCGCTCAAGTCGAGGCCCGCGCGCAATTCTGCGTCGTGATGTCGATGAGGAGGCGGATTAATCATGAATAGAGTGCTTTGGACAACCAGAATTGTTGTGGGTGTGGTGCTCGTGACGGCGCTATTACCGCTGACGGCGGCGATAAAATGCGCCGAGAGGCCAAAGTCGGCGATCTTGAGTACGTCCGTCTCGCTCAAGAGCAGATTCTCGGGCTTGAGGTCGCGGTGCACGATGCCCAGTTGATGGCAGTAGAGCA
>JAADXW010000826.1:0-15279 GCA_023337975.1 Phytopythium ostracodes
AACCCCGCGATCGACGCAGTTACATGGCGGAAAGTGCAGCGGCAACCAGGGACAGCGAAATGGAAAGTGGAGCGCATCAAATGGGGGAGGCATACAAAAGTAAAGTGAATATTAAATATGGGCATGTGTGCCCCATTATGGACTCGAAGGCAAGGTGCCGGTTGTCCTCAGAAGTGTTTGTACGAACGCCGCCGCATTCCACAAATGTATTTGCCGGGGGCAACTTCAAGTTCAGTCGGCAATGGGCGGCGCGAGGCCCAGGTCGAGGTGGTCGTACTCGACGCATCCGAGCAGCGCCTCGGGCAGTTCCGACTCGTCGCGGCCTTCGACCACGAAGCCCATGTCCACCTTCAGCGAGCCAGACTGGGACCGGGCGAGAGCGGCGGCGTAGTTAGCGACACGGTCGGAGCTGACGTCGACCACGACCTCGAGGTAGTTGTCCCCGCGGTAGTAGAAGGACTGCAGTCCGTGCGATATGATGGCCGGCATGTTTCCGACGCTCTTCTTCACGATCCACGGACCCTCGGGGATGTTGGGCACGAGCTTGAAGCGCTCCTTGCGGAATTCGTCGTCGCCGTCGAAGAAACGCTTCCACAGCGCCTCGACTTCGCGGTTGACCCGCGGGCAGGACGACGTCTCCTTCTTGAGTGCAAAATACTGGACGGTCGTGACCAGCGGCGTGCCAGGAATGATGAGCGTCACGACGAAAAGCTGCGGAACGTCGTTGCCGTATTTCGCGATAGCCTTCTGCGTGAAGCTCTTCTTGGACCTGGAGATGTGCAACAGCTCGTCGTGCTCGCCCTTGAAGATCTCGAACCACACGAGCTCGAACACTGCACAGCACACGAACAGGTCAGAAGGCTGCTTCGCGAACAAGCATGCCTTGTCAGCACTCCAACCTTGATCTATAAAATCTTACGAGGTTGCTCCGGGATCACTTTGATGCGGTCCTTCAGGTAATTCTTGGATCGCAGCTTGAACTGGGTCCACTCCGGCTCGAGCCACATTTTCCGCAACTGCGGAGTCTGCTCGGAACAGCAGCTAGCGGCGTCCCTCCATGACTTGAACGCCGCGGGCGATTTCTGCGCGGGCTGGGCGTCATCCGAGTCTGTTGAACAGTCAAAGCAATTATCAAATACTGGCGAAACGATGGACATCATTCACGAGAGCATCCGTACCTTTCTTGACGGCCGCAGTGTCCACCGAGAACTTCTTGGATGTCAGGATGGTCGGTGTGCTGCGCATTGTGTCGGATGCGGAACCAAACCAAAGTTGGCGAGAGTGACGCGTGTGTAGAGCGCGAGAAATTGAGAACTGAGGGCTTCTCGACTTCCCAACCGCTGCCCAGTGGCAGGCACCGCCAGCTGCGGCACGTGACGCGCTATTTCGAGCCGCCACACGCGCCGCATTTTCTCCATTTATTCCCGATATGAATCCGCGTCCGCATTTAGGGATAACCCGGGTGAACAGCGGCGAGTTGCCGTGGATAACGTATTGCACAGTTGCAATTTGCACCTGCTTCTTGATCTGACCCGCTGGATCAGAATGTAACGGGAAACTTCAACTCGTTATCAATTCATCATCCATACGCAATTCAAAATTGAATCGCTAGGAAAATATACCCATCCCAACTGCAAGATGCGAAAAATTACCGCAAAGCTTCCCCGTACAGTACTACAGAGAAACCCGTCAATACCGGACGGTTCGATTTTTGTATGATGAAGGTTTATCAAATGATACAGTTACCTTTAAACTGTAAAAATATTTATCACAGCATCGATTTTCATGATTCATAGAATGTTACCCGTCCGGTATTGAGGGGTTTTACTGTATATACAAGGTTTTCTCGGTGTGGGACGACCAATCTTCCTCTACCCGGCGCATACCGTAAAAGGCGTCGTATCCGCCCAGGATTGCGGTGCCATCGAAGTAATCCAGCGGGTCGCGTCCACCGCAGCGCATTCCTCGAGATCCGTATCGCCCCACAGCGCCGAGAGTCGCGAGCAGGGATGGCCGAGTTGGTCGAGGAGACCGTCGAGACGACCGTGGAGACGGTGCGCTATGAGCGCGTCCAGGAGGAGGTGTCGTCGTCGCCGTCCCAGCCTGAGGGCAAGACCGTCGTGGTCGAGCGCCGCGTCAAGAAGTTCCGCGCGGTGGTGTCGCCGCTGGACCCGGCCGACCAGCGTTCGGGCGTGCACTCGTCCGAGTTCCGCGGCATTTTCAACCTTGCGATGATCTGCGGCGCGCTGTACACGATGAGCACGGCCGTGTCGAACCTGCTGTCGCGCGGCGACATCACGGACCCGCGGCTTTGGATATCAGTGTTCGGCTCGTGGCACCTCGTCGAGGTGCTCGTGACGTTTGCGTGCCAGGGCGCGTACTCGTACACGGCGCTCATCCCGGTGTACATGGCGGGCACGCGCTGGTTCAGCAACCGCCTGCTCATCAACACGGTGCACCACACGCTCCAGAGCATCGTGTTCTTCCTGACGGTCGTGTTCATCATCTACCGGGACTGGAACACGATCCACGCGGTCTCAGCCTTTGTCGAGTGCGTCGTGCTGCTCATGAAGATGCACTCGTACATCCGCACGCAGCTGGAGATTGGTCGCCGAGACGGCGTGCCGCCAAAGCCGGACCTCAAGGACTACACGGTCTACCTGTTCCACCCGACGCTGGTGTATGAGCCCAAGTTCCCGCGCACGGATCGCATTCGGTGGGGCTACGTCGCCGAGAAGTTTCTCGCCAACACGCTCGCGATGGCGTTATTTTACATCATTGTGACGGACAACGTCATGCCGCAGCTCGAGAACTCGGGGCTGGAGAACCCCGTCATCGTCGTCATTAACCTGTTGCTGCCGTTCCTCGGGTGCTACCTCATGACCTGGTTCATCATCTTCGAGTGCATCTGCAACGGCTTTGCTGAGATCTCGTACCTCGCGGACCGCGATTTCTACGGCGACTGGTGGAACAGCACGACCTTCGACGAGTTCGCGCGCAAATGGAACAAGCCCGTGCACGAGTTCCTCCTGCGCCACGTGTACCTCGAGTCGTTGGAGAACTACAAGCTCACGCGGCGCAGCGCGACCATGCTGACGTTCTTGGTCTCGGCCGCGCTTCACGAGTGCGTGTTCGCGATCATCTTCCGCACCGTCAAGATGTACTTCTTCGTCCTGCAGATGGTGCAGGTCGTGATTATCCTGTACGGCCGCGGGCTGAAGGGCACGCGACTGGGCAACTACATCTTTTGGCTCGGCATGATCGTCGGCATTCCGCTGCAGGCGGTGCTCTACTGCCGCGAGTACCACGGCGGCGACCCGATCTTCATGAACGTCATGGTGCCAACGATGCTCTTTGGCTTTGGTGGCGCGCTCGTATCGTCCTTAGCGTACGTTCGCCCGTCAAAGTCAAAGAAGCAGTGATCGTCTCTACGATGATGCGGCTCTAACAAATTCGGACGTGAAGCGAAGCGTCCAAGTGCATTTACCAGCACCAATAGATGACCCTAATACGATGTTCGCACTTGTTTTGATTCAACTTGCACTTGCATGCAAGGGGTACAGTCCGACAGCAGTCCTAGCGGTCCCATCGCGCCACCACATCTGAGAATTGTACCTCGTACAGCTCGCAGTTGTGCAACTTCCGACTCATACCGAGCATACGCTTGAAGAACGAGCTGTGGCCGACCACGATGATGTGCTGCTCCGGTCGCGCCGCGAGATGTTTGATGAACTCGCGGATGCGCATATCTACTTGCGCATTGCTCTCACGCAACGGGAGAACCTCCTTGGGCGTCGTAGGAACTGTCACAGACTGGGCGGAGCTGCGAGGATCTACCCACCAGTCCGGAGGCAGCGCTGAAAAGTCGACGCCCGAGAAGCTCGTTTGCAGCTCTGCGTACGTATGAAAACTGGTTAGAGACGAGTTCACATTGTCGGTGAGATATACTACTCAACACTGCCAGTGCTCACCTCGCGGCTGCCGCCCGATATCGCACGCGGTGTCGAGCATCTCACGGCACACGTGGTCGACTGATTATCATGCGGAGCATCAAAGCAGGAAGACTCAGCAAGCCGATGCGTTTCTCTACGGATTAAGTGTGATGAAAGTGGTAGCGGACGTACCGACAATGGGTGCTTTCGCACCTGCGAAGCCGTAGAGCGTCGTCTCGACCGCGCGCGTCAGCGGACTCGTGATGATCTGCACTCATTGAGAAGAGTTAGCGTCACTTCCGGTGCATCGCTTCTTCAGTGTACACTCACCACTTGAACCTTCTCGTCCAACTGCTTGGCACGGACCTCCGCATTCAGCTTAGTCGCCTGCATGTCAGCGCACACGAAGGTTCAGCCAGGGCTCCGAGCGGCAACAATGGGTTGCAATGTGAATCGACTTGGCACCCACCCACCTGCGTCCTGCCCTTGGCGCTGAGCGGTGCGTCGAGGATCATGGGGTCACGCACCCACACCCACGAGAAGTCCTTCAGACTCTTCTTGCGCCACTCGTTGAACGTCGACTCACCGTGGCGCACGCAGTAGATGGTCTTCCCCGCCGCCCCCGCCGCCATCTTCGTCTCCATTTCCGTGAACTGACCAACAAACGACACATCGCTGAACGTCGGAGCAAAAGTCGTACGAACGTTGCGCGAAAGTCTTCCGAATGTTGACTGACTCTCTTGTGGTGACACGATGGCTCCATGCCACCACTGGCAAGGCAACAGCGAAAATGAGCGGCGAGGAAGCGGGCGAACCGCGGGAGCGGGCGCTCCTGGAGTCCTGGGTGCGCGAGCCGTGCTCTCGATGCAAGCGCAGCTACAAGTTCTACTGCCCGGTGTGCTACATCCCGGTGGGCGTCCCCGAGGGCGTGGCGGTGCCGGAGCTGGGGCTGCCCGTGCATGTGCACGTCTGGTTCCAGGACAAGGCCAAGAAGAGCACGGCGCCGCACGCCAAGGTGCTCGCGCGCGACGACGTGGAGATCATCCCATACCCGATCAACGCCGAGGTGAGCCCGCAGCCAGCGACCTACACGAGAGAAGACACAGTCGTGGTGTACCCGACGCCTGAGGCGGACACCATGTACGACCTTCCGCGCGGGACGCTCCAGGGGATCCGCAACATGGTCTTCATCGACTCGCCATGGCAGAAAGCGCCTGTAATCCTGCAGAACTCCGCGCTAGCTGGTCTGCGCTGCGTCAAGCTGGCAAAACCTCCGCTCGAGAGCAACTTTTGGCGCTACCACCAGGCGGGGGCCGGCTGCGTGTCGACAATCGAAGGTGAGCACGATCGCATCGCGAAGCGCCTTCGTCATTGCGATTATGTATCGGCTATTACTGACGCTCTGGTTGTGTATTTCGGGTTGCGACTTCTAACAGCTATCGAGTTCCTGCTGGTGGAGTATGTCGATGCCATGGCAAAGGCGGGTGCCGCGTTGCCGCCGCGCGCCGAGAAGACACAACTGTCCGACTTGCTTTTCTTTTTCCGGCTGCAATTCACGCGAATCGCGGATAACTACGAGAAGGACCCGAAGTTATTCCGCAAGCCGCCGATGGACGCGAACGAGAAGGAACGCCAGCGCAACCTGCGGAACCAGAAGGAGGCGGGCAAGAAGCGGCGGCTAGAGAGCAAGCGAGAAGCCTGGGAGAAAGTTGCGCGCGCTCTGGAGTCGGGTGAAATAGACAAGCCGCCGCGCCTGGGCAAGTGCTTCAACTGCAAGCAGCACGGCCACGAGTCCAAGGCGTGCCCGAACCCGTGCCGGTACTGCAAGCAGGCGGGCCACCACAGCGGCCAGTGCGAGTTGAAGAGCGTCCGCCACGAGCAAGCGCAGAAGGAGCAGCAGACCGTGCGCACCAAGGCCCTGTAGCGATGGCAACCGCCAATGGTTCAGCACATGCGGATTGAACGTAGCCATCCATTTTGTCCGATGTTGGAACAATCCAATCTACTGCACCTACTTTCGAACAAAACAGATCAAGTTGGTGGACGTACCAATAATATGGTACATCTGATATAGGTTACAACAGATACTGGTACACTGTACCCTGGTTACGCTAAAGCACCGCGGTCTTTGTGGCAACGTCGTCAGTGGAGAAAGACCGCGGACTTCTCTTGGGTTCAGTATAGGTTCCTCCCCCTCGGAGTAAAGCGCGGAGGAGGAAGCGGAAGTGCGCGGCCTTCATCCTCTTGCTGTCCGTCGGTCGCTCTCCGCTCGCGGCGCTCCCCCTTCTCCTCGCGGACGCGGGGTCCAACGGCTTCGGCTGGGCCCGTGACCCATTCAACCCGCGGGCTCCGATCTTGTCCATTGCTGCGGCGGACATCTCCTTCTCTTGGAACTCGGCGTACTTTCTCAGCGAGCGTGAAGCACGATGGCGGACAGTCTGGCGCGGTTCCTGCCGGGCCTGCGCAGCTCAAACAGCAGCTACCGGCACCGCAGCGCGCGGGACCTGCGGCACTTCATCGAGTCCGAGTCGCGCGACCTGTCGCACGGGCTGTACATCAAGTGGGTCACGGACATCAGCGCAAAGCTCATGGATCTGTGCAACTCGAACGACACGCTCGAGCGCATGGGCGGCATCGCTGCCATGGACGAGCTGGTGGAGTTGTTTATCGCCGAGCGCAACGACCAGACCATCATTGAGTTTGCGCACTCGCTCACCAAGGTGTTTGAGAAGATCCCGAGCGCGGACACGGCGACGCTGCGGCTCGCTGCCAAGGCGCTCGGCCACATCGTCTCCACGGGCGGCACGAGCCTGATCGAGTTCGTCGAGGACTACCATGTCAAGCCTGCGCTCGAGTGGCTCAAGAACGAGACCTTTCACGTGCGACGACATGCTGCCGTCATGATTCTCAAGGAGCTCTCGGTCAACGCGCCCTCGACGGCCTTCCGGTACATGGACAAGTACTTCGACTTCATCTGGAGCGCGTTCTGGGACTCCAAGGTCGTCGTGCGTGTGAGCGCGTCTGAATCTCTCCAGTCATGCTTTTCGCTCATCCAGCAGCGCGAGTCGAACCGAAAAACAGGCTGGTATTCTCGCGCGCTGGACGAAGCGGAGGCCGCCTTCAAGCGCAACAGCTCGGATGCGACGCACGGTGCGCTGCTGATTATCAACGAGCTGCTGCGCAACACAGGAGACTTCATGCATTCCCACTACAGCCGCGCTTGTCGCCTTGTGTTCAGCCATCAAGATCACAAGTCGCCGTCGGTGCGCGCCGCGGTAATCAGCCTGTTCCCGCGGCTCGCCAAGTTCAACACGTCAGTGTTCGTCGAGAAGTGCTACCGGCCGTGCATGAACCACCTTCTGGAGGTGTTGTTCTCAGCGACGACGACGACGCGCCCCGACGCGTTTCTGTCCATCGGCAAGCTCTCGCTTGCGATTGGGCCGTTGCTCGCTCGCGATGAGCAGGCACTGCTCGCTATTATGAACGGCATCAAGAGTGGATTGCAAGTGCGGAAGAAGGACTTTGATACGCACCGTGAAGCGCTTGCGTGTCTGCGGATGCTTGCAGAGACGGTCGGTCCGGCGCTCGTGCGCGTCGACCTCGAGTCGATGGTTAACCCGCTTTTCCAGAACGACCTCGACGCGCCGCTGGTCGAAACGCTCACAACGATTGTCAAGAAGATTCCAGACTTGAAAAATGTGATCCAGCAGAAGCTGTTTGAGCGCCTCAGTGGCATCCTGAGCTCACGCGTCGATGCTACTGGATCCGTCACGACGCCCCCCAGTCGAAAACTGAAGGCACCCTCGATTTCGTCGGTGACGTCGAGTAACTTGCTGTCGATCTTCTCCAACGCAATGACCTCGGGTCGCGTTAACGGAGAGAGTGGGTTGCTGTCGACCTCCTCCTCTTCCTCTTCGTCAGCGTCCCCGGCAATGGAGATGATTGCGATGCAGTCTCTCGCGCTTGAAACGCTCGCGAATTTTGATTTCCAAGGCAACCGCGCGATCCCGATCATGCAGTTTGTGCACGAAACAGTCGTGAAGTTCCTCGATCACGAGGTCGCCGTAATCCGAAAAAGCGCTGCGATCACATGCTGTAAGCTGTTGCTCCCGCCAGACGACCTTCGCGGTGGTGGAAGCAGCGGCAGAAGCGGTAGCAATGCTGGTGGCAGCACGCATGGTGGCGGAAGCAGCGCAGTGATGCGTCCTACTGATGAGTTCACGCGACCGGTTACGTCGGTGTTGGAACGGTTGCTGACGGTAGGAATTGCTGACACGGAAGCCAGCATCCGGTACAAGGTCTTAGCGTCGCTGGACACGCGATTCGACCCGCTTCTTGCGCAGAACGACAATCTGAGGTGTCTGTTTATTGCACTCAACGACGAAGTGTTCGAGATCCGGCAGACAGCGATGAGCATGCTTGGCCGTCTTACTCATCACAATCCGTCGGTCGTGCTGCCGTCGCTGCGGCAAACCCTCGTGCAACTGCTCGCAGAACTTGAGTTCAGCGGCGACACACGTGGCAAGGAGGAAGGAGCGCTACTAATTGGATGCGTGCTGCGTTCGGCATCACAGCTTGCGCAGCCGTACGTTTTGCCGATCCTTCGTGTACTGATGAAGAACCTCCGCGAAGACTCGGCTCGCCGTAGTCACTCGCGTAGCACCGTCGGCGTTAGCAAGGCGATTCTTGCGACGTTGGGCGACCTGGCAGAAGTTGGTGCACAAGAGCTCACGCCGTATTTGGACCAGCTGCTTCCCGATATCATCGACGAGATGCGTGACTCAAACAACCCACAGATTCTCCAAGTCGCTATCAAGACGCTGGGGCAGCTGGTGTCTTCGACAGGGTGCGTCGTTCTTCCCTATCACCAGTATCCGGAGCTGCTGGATCTGCTGTGTCAGGCGCTGCAGAAGTCAGGTGATCCGTTCGAATCTCTTCGTGTCGAGGCTGGACGAACTATCGGTATCTTGGGCGCCCTTGACCCATACAACCTCCGCCTGTTTCATTTGCAAAAGCAAGGCAAGCTTACGGGAGGAAAGAAGAAGGAGCTGCGTTCTCTTGGTGCCGCACTCGGATACGGAGGTGATAAGAAGTATGGTGCTGACGCTCGAGGCCTGATCACACACGGTGCTGGCGCGAATACTGGAGTCGCTGCGAATGGCGTGGTCTTCGGTGGGGTGGCAGCTACTGTGACAACAACATCAGACGATGGGAGCGGGTTCGGAGTTCGCATTGGCAACACCACAAACGGCGCGCTTGGAATGTTGCAAGGTGTTGCAAGTGAGGAAGACGACAGCAACGGTCCGATCGAACTTGCACCCCCGCGGAAGGTGACGACGAGTAACAAACAAACGAGCGGCACGATGACACGCGTGGAGCTGGAAGCCCCGCCCGAGGATCTGCTGCCGTCTATGATCGAGGACTCGACCCAGTACTTCCCAACTGTCGCTGTCAACGCACTCATCCGAATTTTGCTCGAGCCTCGCAACTCGGTGCATTACCAGGGCACATTTGTGGCGATCATGTACATCTGCAAGAGCCAGCGCAAGCGAATCGCGCCCCACCTGGACAAGATCATCCCGGCATTCCTGTACGCCATGGAGAAGGTTAACGCTTCGCTGCGGAAGTTTTTGTTCGAGCAGCTGTGCGATCTCGTTGAGCTCGTTGAGGAGCAGATTCAGCCGCATTTGGACCACGCCGCGATGCTGTCGATCATTCACCGCTACTGGGACGACCACCTTGAAGAAGTTCTCAACCTCGTTAAGAAGATGGCGACTTCGATCGGCGAGAGCTTCCGCGTCTACCTTCCGGACCTTGTGCCTCAACTGCTGCGCGTCATTCGCACTGAGCGTGGAACAGGCAGCAGCAGCAGCAGCAGCAGCAGCAGCAGCAGTCGACCACGTACACTACTGGTGTTGAAGGCAACGGTGTCGCTTGGCCGACTGCTGGACGGGTACCTGCACTTGATTA
Source organism: Phytopythium ostracodes (assembly GCA_023337975.1). Classification (NCBI taxonomy): domain Eukaryota; phylum Oomycota; class Peronosporomycetes; order Pythiales; family Pythiaceae; genus Phytopythium; species Phytopythium ostracodes. The sequence continues at coordinate 9,903 of JAADXW010000826.1, forward strand.
TCCCGGCGCTCGTGTCACTCATTCAGAGCGATGCTGACCTGAACGCGCGCAAGCAGGCGCTTGGGTCTCTGGGGTCGCTGGTAAAGAAGCTCAATGTGAGTGTGTACGCATCGAAGATTATCCACATGCTCGCGCGCGTGATCTCGTCCCAGCCGGAACTCGTGTACCTCGCTATGGACTGCCTGTGCTGCATGGTGTACACGATGGGTGACGACTACGCGATATTTGTGCCGGTCATCAGTCAGGTGCTTGGTCGCCACTCGTCGTCGCGTGCGAACGACATTTTCGAGCGCTACGACTTGCTTGTGTCCAAAATCCTCAAGCACCAGCCGCTGCCTGTAGCCTCATGGGCTTCGGAGATGCTGAAGTCGGACTACAAGCACAGTGGGTCATCGGGAACGGGAACGTCAGCGCCAGCGTATGAAGAGACCAAGAGCCTGCCGTGCGACCAGAAGAATCTGATGAAGGCGTGGGAAGCGAGTCAACGATCGACCAAGGAAGACTGGAACGAGTGGATCTTGGCGTTCTCCGTTGAGCTGTTGCGCGAGTCGCCGTCACCGGTGCTGCGCGCGTGTAAGGAGCTGGCATCGGTGTACCAGCCGCTCGCGCGGGAGCTGTTTAACGCTTCGTTTGTCAGTGTGTGGCCGCACCTGTCACCGCCGACGCAGGACAATCTAATCCGATCGCTCGAAGCAGCCTTCCAGTCGCCCCACCTGCCTTCGGAGATTCTGCAGACGCTGCTCAACCTGGCCGAGTTCATGGAACACGACGATCAGCCGCTTCCGATCGATATTCGATTACTTGGCTCGCTCGCAGACAAGTGCCACTCGTTCGCCAAGGCGTTGCACTACAAGGAGCTGGAGTTCAACACGAATCCGAGCGCCGACGGCATCCAAGCGCTGATTAGCATTAACTCGAAGCTTGGTCAGCCGGAAGCGGCACGCGGTATTCTCAAGTACGCTCTCGCACATCTGTCCGGAATTGAGGTGAAGGCGTCTTGGCACGAGAAGTTGTTGCGGTGGGACGACGCGCTTGCGACGCACGATCGCGTCCTTCGCGAGAATCCCAACAATGTCGAGGCCATTTTCGGCAAGATGCGATGCCTGTGGGCTATCGGCGAGTGGCGCAAGCTGGATGAGCACGTTCAAGAAACGTGGTCCAAGATTTACGGCGACACCCCTCGGGACTTGAGTTCGAGTGCGAATGCGAGCGCCAATGATGGAAGCGACCAGAACTCCGCAAACGGCGCAAATGATAAGGGCGACACTCTGCTCGATGTGCCGCCTGCACTCAAAAAGGAGTTGTGTAGCAGCGGCGCGCGCGTGGCGTTCTCGTTGCAGAACTGGGATGCCATTCCAAAGTACATCAACTCGGACATGGAGAATACCGAGACACACTTGTTCCAGGCCGTCGTGGCCATTCGGAAGATGGAGCTCGACGATGCGATGCAGTCCATTGCGCAATGCCGGAAGGTCATGGATCCGACGCTACGCTCGCTCGTGAGCGAGTCGTATGGCCGTGCGTACTGGCCCTCAATCGTGAACTTGCAGATGCTCGCTGAGCTCGAGGAGATCGTCGCGTACCTCAAGACGTTTGCGCACCGCAACAATGGCGAGCTCACGTTGTTGTCCTCGTCGGCTCAAGCGCCATCATCGTCTTCCTCGTCTGGCGTGTCGCGACGCAAGCAGAGCATCAGCAGCCTGAACTTCGCGTCTTCGTCGCTGTCATCGACCTCGTACGGTCGTGAAAAGCAGCGTGCTCTTGAGAAGCTGCAAAGCATCTGGACTCGGCGCATGCTCGGTGTCGAGCGGAACCTGGAAGTGTGGCAGAACCTTATGCTCGTGCGCTCGCTCGTCTTTGACGCGCGTGAGGACGTGGACATTTGGCTCAAATACGCGCGATTGTGCCGCAAGTCGGGCCACTTGAATCTGGCAGCAAGTGCGCTTTGGCGTGTTGGCGCACAGCCTTTTATTCGCAGCATTGAGCGTGACGAGTACGCCCCGCTGCCTATTAATCTTGGCGGCAACGCTGGAGCTAGCCAGGGCTTTGCCAACGGCTTGTTGTCCCTCGCTGACGGCGCTGCCCAAGACCCGCGTGTTGCACTCAGCTACTTGCAGCATCTATGGGCCGAGAACCGCGAAGATGTCGCGCTGAAGCAGATGGCGTACTTCATCGAGGCACTTGAGCAGCACCAACCCGACGACAACGACCCGAGAAGCAACGAGGCACTCGTCAAGTTGCGCGTCCAAGTGTACATCCAACTGGGCGAATGGCAAATGGCGCTCTCGGAGCCGCGCGATCAGGGAGCGTACGGTGGAAATGGCAGCAGCAGTCGGAGCAGCATCGGCAGCAACCGAGACAGCTTTGACGATAGCGACGATGAAGGTGACGGGTTGTCGTTCGACCAGGTACTCGATTGCCTTGAGACGGCGACGCGGCTGGACCCGACGAACCACCGCGCATGGCACGAGTGGGCGCTGATGAACTTCCGTGCTCTGGAAGCTGCAACCAAGGTCAGTGAGCTGCAGTCACAGGGTGGCAACGGCGGTGAGAGCGATCCGACGAGTAGCTCGAATATTATGACGGCGACAGTGAGCGAGAAGCAGCTGCTTCGATACGCTGTGCCGGCGATCCAGGGATTCTTTCGGTCGATCTCTTTCGGCGACTCTAAGAACTACGACGTGACCAAGGACGTTCTTCGGTTGTTGACTCTCTGGTTTTCGCACGGAGCACGCAGCGATGTTCACGCCGCCATGAACGCTGGATTCCAGGACGTTTCGATCGACACTTGGCTCGATGTGATCCCGCAGCTGATTGCGCGCATCGACTCGCCGCATCAAAAGATGAGGGATCTTCTGCACGACTTGCTCGCGCGCATTGGTCTCGCACATCCGCAGGCCCTCATTTACCCCATTACTGTCGCGTCCAAGGCGCTGAATGCGCCGCGCAAGCGCGCGGCTGAGGGCATTTTGGCAACCGTACGCCGCCACTCGTCACAGCTTGTGGCTGAAGCTGACATGGTCTCTCGCGAGCTCATCCGTGTCGCCATTCTGTGGAACGAGCTGTGGCACGGAGCGCTAGAGGAAGCCAGTAAGCACTTCTTCAACAACCGCGACGTGAAGGCGATGATCGCCGAGCTCGCGCCGCTGCACGAAAAGATGGACGCAATTGGCACCGACGGCGACGCGCCGACCCTGCGCGAAGTGGGCTTCCATCAAGCGTTCGCACGCGATTTGAAGTACGCCAAGGCGTGGACTGATGTGTACGAGCGCACCAAGAGCCTCGACGATCTGAACCAGGCGTGGGACATTTACTACAGCGTGTTCTCCAAGATCCGCAAGCAGCTCGCGAACTTGTCGACGCTTGAGCTCGCAAATGTTGGCCCTCGGCTGTTGGCTGTGCAGAATCTGAGCCTGGCTGTCCCGGGCACTTACAAGGCCGGCGCACCCATCGTGCGCATTCAGTCGTTCGACCCCAAGGTGACGGTGCTTACGTCCAAGCAGCGGCCACGAAGGGTGACGATCCGCGGCAGCGATGCACGCGCGTACCCGTTCTTGCTAAAGGGCCACGAAGACTTGCGTCAGGACGAGCGTGTCATGCAGCTCTTTGGCGTGATCAACACGCTGCTTGCGAACGACAGCGACACAAGCAAGCGCAATCTCGCGATCGAGCGGTACTCGGTGCTGCCGCTGTCTCATACGAGCGGTTTGATCGGTTGGGTTCCCAACTGCGATACACTCCACCAGCTCATCCGCGACTACCGTGAGGCACGCAAGATCCAGCTGAACGTGGAGCATCGACTGATGGTGCAGATGGCACCTGACTACGACAAGCTGCCGCTGATGCAAAAGGTCGAGGCGTTCAAGTACGCGCTGGGCGAGACCACTGGCCAGGATTTGTACCGCGTGCTTTGGCTCAAGAGTCAGGACTCGGAGGTGTGGCTTGACCGCCGTCGTAACTACACGCGGTCACTCGCAGTCATGTCGATGGCCGGCTATATTCTCGGTCTGGGCGACCGGCACCCGAGTAACTTGATGCTCGACCGCGTCTCGGGCAAGATGGTGCACATTGACTTCGGCGACTGCTTTGAGGTTGCGATGGAGCGCGACAAGTACCCGGAGAAGATCCCGTTCCGTCTCACACGTATGCTGACGCAGGCCATGGAGGTGAGCGGCATCGAAGGCAACTTCCGGTACACATGTGAGGCATCGATGCGCGTGCTGCGCGACAATCGCGACTCGCTCATGGCCGTGCTCGAGGCATTCGTGTACGACCCACTCATCAACTGGCGTTTGCTGAAGAAAGACGCGGTCCCGTCGCACGCGCGCGCCGATGACGACGTCGACGGCGCTGCCGGCGCGGTTGCTGCTGGTCCGAATACCAGCTCGAACGCGAACGGCACGGCCAACGGCACGGCGAGCGACAACGCGAGCGCAAACCCCGCAGATTCGGCGTCGACCGCAACTGAGGATGCTGCTGAAGGGAACAGCAATGCTGACGACGAGACTTCCGCGACTGGCTCGACAGTGACGGCAGCCGACAAGAGCTCACCAGCCGCTCCAGGCCAGCAGCAGGGAGGGCGAAGACGGCACTCGTCGTCCGAGGCGGCGATGTTCGGGGGCTTCAACATGGACCTGCTGGACCCGTCGAGCCTCGCACGGAACTCGATCCAGGAGGCGCAGCGAGACTACGACTCGAAGAACATTGGACAGTCGGTTGTGGCCGCCGAGGCCCACCCGCAGCTGAACGAGAAGGCGCTGTCGGTGATTGACCGCGTCAAGAAGAAGCTCGCGGGCCGCGATTTTGACGGCGGCAGCCGCGTGCTCACCGTCGACGCGCAGGTCGACCGGCTCATCCACCAGGCCACGTCTCACGAGAACCTGTGCCAGCTCTACTACGGATGGTGCCCGTTCTGGTGAGCACCCCTCGTTCAAGACATCGATGGCCACAAGTCTTGGTGGTGGGCTCGTGGGTCGCTCGGTTACGCTGCGTTTGTGTTGTGTTGGATGGATATAAATGAGTGTCGGCCCACTGTGTTCGATCCGATAAGGCAATCTGCACAATGGAAAAGGCTACAGGAAAAGGCGAGTATACGTTCTGAGTGCTTGTACATGCCGGTCATTCTGGAAGCAGTAGTCCTCGCAGAGACTGCTACAGACTAGAGGTGTCAACGTTTAGGCCGTAAACGTTCAAGAACTCACCTTTTACTTTACTTTCGAAGTTTGCTCTGAACTACCGTATAGTAATTGTCATATCCAGCGTTTTGTCATATCCGACACAACAGTCCAGCCAATCAAAATCGAGTCGGAACGTAATTTGACTTTAATTGTCGTATCCGACACCAAATGAATGGTCAATGTAACGAGGCAGTTTGGTC
>JAADXW010000827.1:0-15278 GCA_023337975.1 Phytopythium ostracodes
ACAGCAGCCCAGCGTACCTGCAGCTTCGTGCTGTTCTTGTTCTTGGAGCGCCATACGCGCACCATGGCAGCCGCGCTCGCTCTATTTACTGGAAGCACTGTCAGAGAAGGATTGACGGTTGTGCACTAGCGATCACGGTGCGAAAAGGAGGGATGGCACACGTTGTTGAACAAAAGAACCTTGCGAGGTTTTTTTAAAATGACTTGAAAAACACGAAAAAAAAATTGTCACATTGGATCCGTGGTTTACAGTACGTTGGATTGCTTGTCAAGGATGTGCATGCAGTGATCGGTATGCAAATGAAGTGTGGCGCTCACGGTGGTCTCGCGTGGTCCACCGTGTCTACACTAAGGCAGAGTGACCCTCGTCGTCAGAAAAAGACAAATTATCAACGTCCTCATAGGGCTCGAATGAAAGGTATACGGGGAGTGGTCCGTCAGCAAGCGAGTCGCTCGAGCTGTGCTCCGATGTAGCATCCTCGTCGGCGCTAGACGTGCCCTGTTCCGTTACTCCGTCATCATCAGCGGCCGACGAGTCCACCTCTGGCGCTCCGTCCTCGTTCGCGTTCGATGAGCTGGAGCCCGCGTCGTCATTAGGCGACTCATGAATATCCTCCTCACTCTCAGAATCAGAGTCGGCCTCGTAGTTGCTAAGGTCGACAGGGTCCGGCAGATCGATGTGTTCGCCGCCGCCCCCACGAGACTTCTTGCCCTCTGTTCTTCTTGTTTTTCTTCGTGCTCTTCTCGCATCGACCGGAGAACACGTGCGCCAGCTTTGTAACGTAGTCCTGTGATATTTTGCGAATCGCGGTGACGAACACGACGATGTTTGGATGGGGGGTCGGGAAGGCCTTGTCAAGTTCCCTATGGAAGCGCTCGAGCGGGTTGTTCGTGCGTAACACCAGCTCGTTACCGAGCCCAAAGATGTTCCATTCTTCAATTTTGTAGCGCTCCGTCCATGTCGCGTGGAAATAGTGCCAGAACTGACGCCATTTCGAGGAGCTGTACGTGATGCCGTCCTTCACGCACAGTGTACGTATCTGGTTCTTGACCCAGCTGATGCTCTGGCGCGGAACGAGCTCAGGATCGATCACCGTAAGCATCTCAATGATGCCTCTCTGCATCGCGATAGACGCTTCGTTGTCCGGGATGTAGTAGCTCTTCAGCTGCCGGCGAATCGCTTGCTTGAAATGAAAAAGACAGCCGAGGATTTCTGCGTTCTCGAACTGTTTCTGTGCCGCACGAATGAGCCCGAGCTCGAAATCGTAAACGATCTCGCTTGGCTCCAGTTTCTCGTTCGTGTTGCGGTAGATCAGCTCCACAATGTCGAAGTACATATCGGAGGTCTTGCTAGTGCAGAGGACGAAGAAGACAGGGATGAAGAGCTCTCGAGCACGATCATGGACCGTCACGGCGATGCACTGCTCAAACTCCGTCGGCACGCAACGGAAAGTGCCGTCGATCAGCATGGTCACACTGTTTTACATGAGCAACTCGCGCAGTACAGGATGCGCCTAGCCAACGATGCGATCAGGCGGCTTCGTTGGGTCCTTTATTGGTCGCGACAAGTGAAACTGGAAGAAGCTCAGGTTCATGCCCTAAACCATCGAGAGCGGCGAGACCTCGATCACACCAAGCATGTGGCCGCCGTAATTCTTGCGGTGGACGCGGTAGACTCGACTCGTCACTTGCTCCTTAGTCAGACCCTGGCGAATCACGTCGTCGTCCTCTGGATAGTATGTAGCACTGACCTCCTGCCAGATTTGCTGCGCCGGCATGATCAAATTGGCGATGGCCAACACGTCCGTCATTTGCTTCGTCTCGCGCGTCACGTCAATGATCTTCGCTTCCTCAGTAACCAAGAGTTGGCAGATGTGGTCGTTGACGATTTCGTAACCTGTTTCCGTCGGTCGAATGCACAACTTGGCCTTGCAGCCCATCCGGCGGTACACGCTACATCGAAACGTAATCTTGCGGCCGGAGCTCCACGCACGTGTGTATCTCTACCCGCTGTGGTGAAGGACGGTCGTGGCGCTTCTCTGATTGGTTTTCTTCCTATTCGTTGTGGCCACTCTGACAAGCAGCGTCTGCCTTCCCGGGTTTGATGACTGGCGGACCATGTCGATGATCGTGAAGCGCTTGCTGATAAACTGGGAATGAGACCGATGAGCGCACAGAACTCTAGAGTGCGCGCCACCGAGGCTGCATAATGCCCTGCAATCCATAACTGCTTTACATGCGACTGTGTGCATGCGACCGCTCGATTTCTGTCGCTCGACCAGTATGGGATGGCTTACATGCGCCTATGGCACATTCAGCGATGAGATCATGCAATGGCGCCATCGCCGCCGAGTCTTCACGCATGAGGGAATGAGATCGTACGGTGACAAGAGTGTTGACTGTTGAGTTGAGAGGAAGTGGGGTCGCGCGATACAACCGTTGAGTTGAGTGGAGGTGAGATCGTGCAGTACGACCGTTCGAGTCGAATCACCACGCTCTAAGGAAATGCAATGGGTTCACCTCAGCGTTGTATAAGTGCAGATCCAACACCAGACCTGCGCTGAAACAGACCCAGCCATTCATCTAGACCCAATTCAGGCCAGACCCGTATGCGACTCCCGAAATAATCTTCCGTCACCATTACAACTGCGAACGAGGCCGCCGCCGCGCGCAACCGCAAGAGCCGAGGAGCTTACCGTCCTTTCCGCAAGGTCGTGACCGGCTTTGGGACCGGGCTGCCTCTCGTCGGGATCGCCCACGGCTTCATCTCACTGGGACAGCCGGCTCCGATCGGCGCGGAGATCCCGCCCAGCCTTCGGCTGCTGGACGCCGACACGCTGGGACGCTGGGACCTGCCAAGCATCGACACGCTCAGTCGCTACCTGAACGAGGACTTTGGCGTCCTACCGGGGAACGACGCGGGCGTGTGCCGCATCAAGCTGCACGCATGCATGTACTGCACCAGCTACCGGCGCTCGTGTAGCCCGTTGCATTGATAAGAACCTGTTGAAGTGTCTATTTCGTCCAATCAGACGTCGATATGTACTTCTGGTCAATCACGTGCCGATCAATTGTGATGTCGCGTGAATGTCGCTTGTATCTTACGTTGCGCTAGTAGCCCGCAGGCGGCTTGACGCAACTTGCGCGTTTTGGTTGGTTCGGAAAAGCGCCGCGCGAACTCCAAAGCGGCCCAAAAGCCACATCAGGAGACTCCTCTAATCACCAGGGAAGCGCACGGCGAGCGTCAGGATGAGCGACACGGAGGACAAGAAGAGCAGCGCGGCGTCGTACGAGGAGCGTGTGAAGCACGTGTCGGTGATCGCCAAGCCGCTGGCCAGCAAGAAGCAGACTAAGCGCGCGTACAAGGTGGTCAAGAAAGCCACCAAGGTCAAGGGCATCAAGCGCGGCGTCAAGGAGGTCGTCAAGGGCATCCGCAAGGGCGACAAGGGCGTGTGCATCATCGCCGGCGACATCTCGCCCATCGACGTCATCTCGCACATTCCCGTGCTCTGCGAGGAGAACGACATCCCCTACATCTTCACCCCGTCCAAGGTGCGTTCCCCCATTTCTATTCATAGTGCCCATGATGATGATCCGGCACGTCGACTGACTTATGTGCTCATCAGGTGGACCTGGGCGCGTCCGCGCTGTCCAAGCGGCCGACGAGCTGCATACTGATCACGCCCAACAAGGCGGGCTTCAACGCCATGGACGCGTACGAGGAGCTGCTGGAGGAGGTCAAGCAGGCGCAGCCCGTGTATTAAAGCGGCAGGTCGCGCGGCCTCTTGATGCGCCGAAGCAACGGCGGAGAGGCAAAGTAGATCGGGAGCCCGCGCAGCCGGCGGACGACCGCGTCGCGTACGTCGATGGCGCCGTGACGTCCGACCGCGGCAGCGAAGCAGCTTTCATATACGTAGTATGTATTCTTGTCGCCACCCCGTGTTCTTGCTGCTGTCTGTCATGGCTGACCATCCGTGACAGCACTTCACTCGCAAACAATATATCGACATTGTTCGAGTATCGACAGCCATCCACTCACTGACGGATCTAGTCGAGCAGCTCGCCGAAGACGCAGCGCGCGAGCTCCTCCCAGGTCGCGGCGCCGTACGTCTGCGGAAAGTAGTGGAAGAGGCCCTTGACCGACCGGCTAGGGTGCAGCAGCACGAGCTGTAGGAGGCGCTCTCGCAGACGGCGTCGCGTTTGTGGAGCAGCCTCCCTCTCCTTCTTGATGTACGCCTGCCAGTAGTCGGTCGCCAGCGTTTTCTCCCACAAGGCGGGATCGCAGTGCTGAAGTCAAAGCGCATGAACATCAGTCAACTATTTGGTCAGCGAGGGATTGACACAAGCAACAGGAATCACTCACCAGCGCCGCGAACAGGATGGCGACCAGGTCGTACAGCGGGTCGCCCGTCTTGGCGTCTGCAAAGTCGATCACGCAAGTGGGTTCCCACTCGACAGAGCCATAGAAGCGGGCCTGCCGCTTCTCCTGTAGCTCCTCCAGTCCCGGCGCAACAGTCGAATCGGTGCTGGTAGACGCAGGTTCGTCTTCCTCGTCCGAGTCGCTGCTACTGCTGCTTGCCGTCTCCCACTCCTCCGACTCGTAGCTCACCGCGCCGCCACGGTCGTCATCACTCTCCTCGACTCGTGCAAGCGTCAAGTGGTCTTTCGCTTTAAGGATCGCAAGGCGAGGACCCAGCGGGATGCCCAACTCCTTCAGTGCCTTGTCATCTAACAAAGCGAGCGTCTTGACAGTCAGTTCCTCGCGATCCACCAGGATCGGGGCGTACTTCTCGCAGCCAATCGACTTGAGATGCGCGTGTAAATCGTCTTGGTCGCTACCGTCAATGCTGGAATGCACGGCAGCATTTGCAGCCAGGTTTAGCGTCCTACGCGAAGGCCGCGTGTGGCGGGAAGCGACGCGACCAAGCACGTTCTCGTCTGTGAGATCGCCATGAAGCAGAACAGGCCCATGCGAGTCCGATCCAGCGGGAAGCATCGCGTGGCGGATAGCTTCCGCATTCGCCGCAGGGAGGAACTCGTCTAGTGACGCAGCCAAATGGCTAGGCAGCGTATCGGTGCTAAAGTGGACTGCCGCGACCACGAACGACCAGGGTGCAAACGAGGTTAGTAGCCATCGGAGTGATTGGCAACAGCGTCAACACATAAGGGCAATAGAACAACGTACATGTGAGCGCGCGCCGGCGCTGGCGAAGCAGGTAGTGGAGATACCAGTCCCACTCGCTCTTGGAGTGGCCCTGCAGCCCGCGAAGTGTCTTGTCAATAGGAACGGCGTGCAGTTTGGGCAGGAACTCGCCGCTGATCCAAGCAGCGACTTGCTGCCAGGTCGCGCGACTGGCACCGCCCATCTTCGTGACAGCGCCGAGCCCAACGAGATCCTGCTTGTACTCCAACACTATGTATGGCCACCGCCACATGGGGCCATCACCGTCCTCGTCGTCGACCTCGTCAACGTGCATCAGATGCCCCGAGTGATACATCTTTGGAACCATTGGTGCCAGCTCGGAGCTGCTCGTGACCATCTTGTACGCTGCCTTCTCGATGCGGAAGCATTCCTCCATCGCGTAGCGCAGCGACATGACGTCCTTGAGCTCGTAGCTATCGATGAAATCGCGCTTCTGGCGCTTCTTGAGACGGGGTGAACCCGGCGACGGTGTATCATTGGCTGCATTGTCGACCTGCGCAAAGTTGGGTGCGAGGAACGACTCCAGATCGAACTCACCCCACTCCTCGTTGAATTGGCTGAAGAACTTGACCAGTGCGCGCTTGCCAATCGCGAATGTCGGGTTAGCGCGAGAGGTGAGGCGCTTGAGCTTCGGGATCTTCCCTTCCATGGCGTTGCCAGCTGCTGCGTCATTGTCCACCCGCTGCTGGATATTCCAGAGCGACCCGAGCTGGTGTCGCGCGAAAACCTTCTTGAGCGGCGACTTCCAGTACTCGACAATCTTGAAGGAGTTGATGTACATTTCCTCACTGAAGTACCCATGGCCTCTTGGGATCTGAACAAGGCGGAAGACGTCATACGTTTCCGGGTGTGTGGGCTGCAGTTGGTGCTGCAACACCGCGAGCGCCTCGTCTTGGTTGTCGCTGAGCAAATCGTTGGCGAACATCAGCAAGTTGTGCGAGTCGACGAAGTTCTGCGTGACCGCAATCGTCACGTCCAGGTTCAGCACGAGGTGCCACCAGCCGCTGGGCACGTAAATGGTGTCGCCCTCTTCCTGGATGACCTCCCACGGCTTTTGCTCCGGCAAAAGCGTCGGATAGACGTGGAGGTACCACATGAGCGACGTCATGTTCATTGCGTGCTCGCGGTTCTGGCCATTCTTGCCGATCTGCACACCCGGCGGAGGCGAGTCAGGCGGGTAAATCGCCCACCGCTTCCGGCCTTTCACGAGCGAGTTCCACGCCGACGTGCGCGCTGGGTCGGTGTGCCAAGGCGCGCCCGTACGCTCGGGGCCGATCACCAGCCAGCGGAAATCCGGTCGGATCGCGCCGTGCTTCGCCTTCTTCTCCTTCTTCTCCTTCTTCTCCTTCTTGCCCTTGCCATTCTCTTGAATCTTCTTACCGCCAGCTTGGAACCGGACGCTCTCCGCGGCTTCTGCCTTGGCTTCTGCCTTTGCCTGGTTCTCCGCCGCGTCCTTGAGATAGTCCTGGCGGAAGACGCGCAGGTCATCGACGTTGTAGTCATTGAGCATGGCTGGCATCTTCTCGCCAAAGCGCGCGTCGAAGATGTACAACGGCGTCTCGTCGTGCTGGTGCTGCACGTACTGCCAGTAGTCGGCGAAGCTCATCTCCATGGTCGAGTGCGCGCTGAAAATGTCCAAGTTGTGCGTGATCCGATGCTTGATGTCGCCCGTGAACCGCGCCGCCAGCTTCTCCATCGTCCACTACACGACCATTTCGTTCCGACACGTAAGATACTCACGCCACTTACACCAACTTTCACAGAATAAATTTCAATGGAGGTACCTCGGTCGACGCATTCCACTTGTCGATGGCGCCGCGAATGATGAACGGCACCTTGGAGTACTGCCTGCTCGATTCAGGAAGCCAACACCATCAATAATAGCTCGACAATCGCCACCAGACAAGCGATCAACAACGCGTTGCTCACTCGTAAAAGTCGCGGAAGGACAGCTCGTGCGCGTCGAACTTGCGCACGCGCTTGACGGTCGGGTCCTGCTCGGGCGGCGGCAGCAGGTACGCGTCGCCGAGCGCCATGTGGCCGCGGTACCATCGTCGGTACAGAAAGTCCGAGGCAAACCCGCGGCTCGTCGAGAGCGTGCGGAAGCGCGCGGCCAGGTCCTTAGGCCGCGGCTCGCGCGGGAAGAAGGTCGTCAGCTTCCAGTTGTGCAGGAAGGAAAAGTCTCCGGCGTTCAGCCGCAGGCAGTGCGACATCCACAGCGGGTCCTCCTGGCAGAACACATAGAACACTTGTACCAGGTCCTCGACCATCGCCATTAGCCGCCGCGGGGACGAGGAGACCGAGTATCGAACTGTACATACCCGAGTTGGTCTGGCTGAGGCGGAGCAGGTCGTGCGGTTCGCAAAAGAGCGTGAAATACGCCAGCAACTCGTCGTAGAACGCCGCGAACGCGCTACCCGCGAGCGCCGGCTGCATCCTTGCACTTGAACCTGGTGAAGGCGCCGCGTAGTCGTCTAGGGACGAGGGAGGGAGGCCCAGAGCGGAGGCGGCGGCTTCGGATATGGGCCGCGTCCGGTAATGTAATGCGCTTGAGACCGCCGAGAATGTGCGGCCGGCGCTTGTCTGTCGCGCATCTTATCGCCCGAGTGCAACCCACGCTCGTCAAATGTACCTGAACCAGGTGCAATATGCTGGATAAACCAGAACAAGGTGACCTTCACTTGATACAAAGCATGCTTGGGCCTGAATTTCAACACTGCATATTGCCACTTTACGGTAGCGTAAGATGAAAAGCGTATCGATGTTTGCGCGACGCATACTCACAAAACGCGGTGCCAGTAGCGGTTTACGCTCTTTCTGTGTACAGTATGTATCGCCATCAAGATCGGGTCGATTCTGATAAACCTCTTATATTTTATCTTCCATATTTTTGGGAGATGAGCGAGGGTACTGATCCACGGTCGCAATTCTCGTTCACCCATCAGATCTGGATTCAAAAAGGACGTGCACACGCTCACTTCAACCACTGCGACGCATTTCAACCACTTTTGGCGTCAATGCTGGTGTTTTTGGCGCGAAGACACTTTATTAGTATGTTAGAACGGCATACCATCATGACTATGCCCTACGCTCTTGGAGCAAGATGGCTCCGCTCCAAGGCACAACGAAGACAACACCATCACTGACAGCGATCACTTTTCAATCTGCTCCGACAAGTACGCATCATGCCTCGTCACTCCTCGCGCCGCGCCACTACCCCACCACCCACTACCAAGGAGCACCGCTTTCTCCCCCCTCACCGCGAAGATGGAAATCTGCAAGATGGAGGAGCTGAGCCCGACGATGCGCCCGGTCGCCTCGCCGCACTGGCGACCAAAGCCTTCCGGCCCGGGTTTGACATCGACCGCTGCATGGTCTACAAGGCGTTGCTGATGAAGGAGACGCTGCACGCGATCCCCGAGTACTGCCTCGCTGACAGGAAGACAGTCCCCTCGCAGCACCTCCTGTATGTTGACGCTGGCGCCAAGGCGTTCGTCGACCGCGTAAACGCCAGCACCAACACGGTCTCATCCCTCCAGGTCTGCATGGAGGCGCGGCGGGTGTCCGCCACGCTGGGCGTCACGGAGGTGAACATGCCCAAGTTCACCAAGGCGTGGGTGACTCGCTTTATGTGTCGGAATGGCCTGGCCCACCAGACGCTTTTCGGTGAGGCCGGGTCGGTGAAGAGAACGGCCATCGAGACCGGCAGGCAGCGAATGAAGGAGATCGCGCGACTGTACCATCCAGACGACATCTTTAACTTCGATGAGTCCGCCTACCTTTATTAGCGGAAGGCTATATGGACGATCGCGCCGGTCGACATGGCGTTGAGCGGTGCCAAGAAGGACAAGACCCGAGTCACGATGGCTCTCGGTGCTAACTGCTCGGGCACCGAGCTGCTGCCACTTCTCGTCATTGGGGCGGCGGCAATGCCGGTCCCCTTTCGCGCGAACGTCCATCTTGTCCACTGGGTTGGCGACTTCAAGCGCCAGCCCGACGACGCCGTGTTCCACTACGCTCACACAAAGAAAGGATGGATGACGGGGGTCGTCTTCCGCATGTGGTTGCGCGAGCTCGATGCGCGTATGATCAAGGCCAAGCGCTCTATTCTACTGCTAGTGGATAATGTGAGCAGCCACCGTGTCGGAGACATCGGGTTGATCAACGTCCGCTTGGAGTTTTTGCCCAAGAACACTACGTAGGTCCTGCAACCGATGGACCAAGGTGTGATCAAGGCCGCGAAGGACTTCATCTACGCGATGCGGGACGAGCATGACTACGGTTTCTATTGCCAGAACGTCTACTCTCTCCCTCTTGTTGATCTCTTCACAGCTTGTCAATGGTGTGTTGCCAATTTTAGTAAAACGACTGCAGCGACCATCAAAAACGCCTGGGCAAAGGCGAAGATCGTCCTGGACAGGTCGGCGATCGCTAGTATTTGCTGAGTCAGATGTTCAGTTTTCTAACACAATACAGTACGCTGTTCACCTCGTCGCATGCTTCAGATTCCATGCCCTGTGAATATTTATGTTTGTAGCCGATCCTGATGGCGATAATACCGTACATGTACACTCACCAGCGCGGCAGGGTCCTCCGGCCAGAGACGGGGCGGGTCAGCAACAAAAAGCGATCGCGCGGGTTTGGCGCCGCCAGCCAGTTCGCGTTCTTTTTGTTCTCCGCGTCAACTTTTTCAAGTCGTTCAACATCGCCCTGGTTGTATCGAATAGATGCAGAATTATATATACCTTTGCGAGAGAGATGGGTAGAGTGGGAGAAGAGCGGCCGCCAGCCCAGCGGCACGGAAGACTCGCGCCGTCAGCCGCCCCTCATACGGCTTCCGCCTGCACCACGCACTTCCTCCTCCGGCTTCTTCGTCGCGTCGACCGCTTCTTCTCCCCATTGCGGACGCGCGCGTTGCTGTCGGGCGTCTCTCGCCGCGCAGTAAGCAAAACGCCAGCAAGCGAGTTACACCTCGTCAGGTAGTCTCCGATTTCCTCCGTTGGGCTGTTGTCACATTCGCCAGCGGGGTTACGTGGGATTCGGTTACGATCAGCGGCAAGCGTAACCTCATCAGTCACTTACTTAATCACCGCGGGTGGCTACATCATGAGCGCTTCCTGGCCGGCGTTCACGCCCATGGACGTGTCGGGCGGCGCCGACACCAGCGGCGACGGCGCTGCGACCGACTGGATGTGGCAGTCGCTCGCGGACGGCGCAGACTCGGCGAGCACCAAGCTCGAAGCGCTGGCGACGGACGGAGACGGCGCCAACATCGACTGGGTGATCGAGAAAGAGAACCTCACGCGCGAGAGCAACTTGCTGACGCCGTCACTGTCGGTTGAAGCGGCGCCGCTGGTCGACGACAAAGCGACGATGAGCAGTACTACTATCAAGGCGGAGGCGACGGACGCACATGCCCCGATCGACAAGGCGGCGACGGAAGAGCAGCGGCGTCAGCGACACAATGCGAACGAGCGGCGGCGCACGAACGCGCTCAAGACGCGGATCCTGCACATGCGCGAAGAGCTGGCGGCGCTCGAGGAGCAGCGCGACCGTTTGCGAGCCATGGCGGCGGCTGGAACCGCCGGCGCTGGCAGCAGCAGCCAAGGCGGCGGAAGAGCGATGCCCGAGGCGTACCTGGACACGGTGCGCACGATCGACCAGCTGCGTGTGGAGCAGCAGCAACTACGGCACAAGCTGCGCGAGTTTGACATGCAGAACAGCACGTACCAGACCGTCCTGACCGAGTTTGGCGCGACGCCCGAGAGCCAGCGGTTCGCGTCGACCACCGCTAGTCGACAGCGGAGGCTCGGCTGCGCCAGCTTCGACGAGTACATCGACAATGACGAGGTCGAGATTGAGAGCGAGAGCGGCGGCGGCGGTGGAATCAGCGACGACGGCACGAGCGAGATCTATTCGGAGCACGCGCCCATCTTCCAGCGCGTGTTGCTGCCGCACCCGATGCCGTTCCAAGACGTCATGGCGTGCGTCAAGCAGTTCTACGAGGAGATCATGCGGTTCCGCGCCGAGCGCGAATTCGACTCGCTGTCCAGCGAGATCTTCGGCTGGCGCGACCGCCGCATCCTGGACGCCAAGTCGCTGCGCTTCATGCTGTCGCAGCACTTTGAGTACGTGCCCGCCGAGGAGCTCGTGTACAAGACGTGGAACCTGCTGACGACGCTGGCGCTGTACCGGCGCATCCAGCCGCGCACGGTGGCGCTCAAGCTGCTGCAGCGCGTGACGGACGACTGCGTCATCGTGCGGCTGAGCGTGAGCAGCAACGGGTCCAAGGTGCACAGCTCGATCCTGCTCATCGCGCGCGGCCGCATCGACGGCGGATTCCTCATCACGTACCGGTCCATCCCACTGACGCCGGCGCAGAATGAGTTCGCCAAGGGTGAGGGCGACTACGTGCACCTGAACAACTGGTACATGTTCCTGGACGGCGTCAGCGACTGCGGCGAGCCCGCGTGCGAGGTCACGCTCGGCGGCACGGTCGCCAACCAGCCCGTTGAGTACCTGCGGTACCTCATGATGGAAGTCGTGGCCGCCGTCGTGAGGTGGCAGACCGCCGTGGGCCACTCGAGGTTCTGGCTGACCAACTGAGGCCGTGACAAGAGTGGCGGCGTACGTGTCGGTGCTTGGGCGAGAGTGACAGTATTTATCGTAGCGAAGGAGGTCCCGCCTGGAAACAAGCAAGGGAGCGGAGTGTACCAGGAGCGGGAACGAAAAGAGTCATCGAGTGATGAGAAATTGATGAGGAATACTAACGTGAACAGAGGTTGACAGAGGTAAACGGGAACCGATTGACGTGGCGAGCTTCAGAACCGCTCACCCTAAGATTTTTGCTTTGTGATTTGCGATATGCGCGATACTACAATTTGACGGTTTTAGCTGCGAAACTCAAAACGACAATTTTCAATGTAACTATTCGGTATTCCTGCTGTCCCAGAATTAAGTTAGGCTAAAATAAATCGGTACAGTACTGTAATATATGATTTAAGTGGAGACTCTCTCCAACTGTATGAGTGAATTCAAGAGCGTGAGCAACACTTGTGTACTGTACTGTACTGTAAAGAAGGTTCAGTACTGTACTGTATGTTACGTCAACTGGGTTCATAGTACTGTACGTGTACTACAGCGTAAACAGCGTCCGCGAGCGTACCATGGTGGTGTAAGCAAGCGCCCAGCCTCTGACCAACAACGTTTGTACCATAATGTAGTACATTTTAGAATGCGTTAAAACAAATCGCTGAAAACACACAGCATGCAAATAAATTGTAATGCATCATGTTATTCCCCAATTATTTTGACGAAAATGCCGTGCCACCCAAGTGTCGAATTGCCTGGCAAATGTAAAATCGCGGGTGGCGCCCTTAGCACGCACCGCACTCCTCGCACTTCGCGTCGCCCTTGATCGCGTGCAGCGGCGTCCAACTCTTGTCCGTTTCGTCTCGCGTCCGACACGATCATCATCGCTGCTGTGCGCTCTGCTTGCACACTTTGGCGTTTCGCCTGCCACTAGTGACAGGTGTCACGACCGCAAAGAAGTGGTCAAAGCCACTCTCTGGATCGACCGTCTGGGCCGGTTGGATGCGCGCAAGCACCCGTCAAGATGACGCCCATTCGGACGGTATGTCAGTCCCTGTTTAAAGACACCCAGTCCCCGTCACTCTGCGTCAACGATGGGCTCATTAGGGCACTGCAGCTCCTCATGGGCCAGACTGTCTGCTCTAGTTTGGAGAGGCGCGGCCAGATCTGCGGGAGCCAAGCCCAGAGGCTTGGCTATTATTAATACAGGCTCGGCAGGAGTGGGAAGCGACGCGCAGAAGCGCGGCGCGGGCTCAACTGATTGTCGTCGTCTTCTGCTCCCTTCATGGCACGTCCAGACAGAGCATTCTGACACATCAGAATGTGCCAAAGCGACCGTAGTAAATCATCTGCGGCGAGGTCTGATCCCCAAGAGCTTTTGGCGAGATAAGTGAGACCTTTGTAACTCCATGCAATGTCCAAAGCAAGTGCCACGCGTTGATAGTCGCCGCGAATGAATTTCCCACGTGAACAGCAATACGCACGAACTGCTCCCAGTGCGGTCCAGATAGAGTACAGGGACGCCTTCGGTTCACGTGAGCAGGAAGGCGATGTCGAGCGGCGAGCGGTTGGCGCACTCGGCGGGCGTGGTGCGGATGGCGAGGTCGTTGAGTGAGTCGCCCTCGGGCGGCGTGATGAGGAACAGCGCCGTCTCGATGTCGCCGGCCACGGGCAGCAGCGCGCCCACAAAGTCCATGTCGCAGCTGTACTTGACCACGCGCCGCTCGAGCACCGAGAAGTAGAACGTGTCCTTCATCTTGTAGCAGATCTCCTGGCCCAGCAGCTTGCGCAGCAGCGCGTCGTTGCGCGCCGCGTGCGGGAACAGTCGCGCGATCGTCGTCTCGTTCACCACCACGCGCAGCAGCGCCTCGGTCTGCACCATCAGCAGGTCGTTCTCCTGCTCGTCCATCGCGTTGGCGTTCGTGTTCACCACGTGCACGTGCTGCAGCTCGAACGTCAGCGACGCGTGCCATGCGGCCCACGCCTCCCACCCGTTCACCAGCGTCCCCGTGCCGATGGTCGAGCGCCCCAGCCAGTCGAACACCTCCAGGTCCGGGCTCATGATGGACGTCAGGAACTCGCGCTGCACTGACGCCGTCGCTTCGGCCGAGCCTGCGCTCGGCGTCGCCACGAACTCCGAGCGCGACCGTTTGCTCCCCGCTGAAAGCGGAGACACGACGGCCACGTCCGAGGGCGGCGAGGGCGCGTCGGCCGCAGGTCGGATGCCGTGCTGGAACAGCTCGCAGTACTCCCGCACGATGCGCGCGGCCGACCCCGCGGGCGACCGCGGCGACTGTAGGCTCTGCTCGCGCCGCAGGTCGCGCAGCAGCGCCAGACTGGACAGCTCGGCGCGCAGCGACTGCACGTGGCGCGCCAGGTTGTCCGCGTACGCCTTCTGCCGCTGGCGGCACAGCCGGCTGCGCTCTGTCGACAGCGTGCGGCGCTTGGGCAGCGGCGACACCACGGCCCGCGACTGGTCCACCGTCGCCGGCGACGGCTGCCGCGCCATGCCCGTCGTGATACTGGGAGGAGGAAGCGGAGAAATGGAAGCGATAGAGGGAGCGACACACGAGTGCCCGCGTGTGTCTCTTGGTTACTGACGGACTGACTTGCGCTGCTCACGGGCGGAAAGTGAGCAGCACTGTTGTTTCAGGAGAGGAGGGGCGGACGCGCCAGAAGATTACGCTGACAGTTGAGGAGAGCAGGGCGGCTTCACCGAGAAAAGAGCTGCTCTTGAGCTCTTGGGTCGTGAGTGTCGACTTCTGTGAGGTGTGCGTGAGGGCGCAGAGAACGGGCGACGTGGTCGAGTCACTGCCCTCCTGACTCGGAGTCAGGAGAGCAGTCGTTTCAACACTGGAGTGTATTAATAGCCGATCGGTAACACTGGCCACTTAGCCTAATCCTAGGCGGGGAGGGGAGGGTGTTGGCTGGAGCGAGCGAGTGCAACGAGCGTTGACGAAGCAAACCCGCGTGGGGTGCTCGCGAAGCAGGGCCGCGCGGTATTTGCGTAGGCTGGCCCAGCGAGGAGCTCCTCGGCGAGCGGACCCAAATGTTCAACCAGGAGGTTGTTTATCTTTTTAACCCCCAGAGGGGGGGGGTCATTCCTCTTCGGTTATAGACAGTACCTCTTGAGGGAGCATAACCAGTTCCGAGTGGGTAGAAAACGGACGCAGTATTGCTTGAGAAACTACCCTGCAGTGGCGTTTTAACTAGTGCTAGTCAGGAGAGGGAATGCGTAATCAGTCAGTAGATGTTGGCATTTACAGTAAAGCATGAGTTATTTCCGACCTTAAGTTATATCCGACAACTGATCTTGACCAATCAAAACGCAGAATTGGAATACTCTGGGCCTCGACAAATTCTATCCGCTAAATTTTCTCGCCAAATCTGGCTCCGCCGCACTAAAAGGTGAATGAAATAACGCGACCTTGGACGCCTTCGCTAAAAAGATCCTCAGATATTATCAGATATTTGCTCTATTTTAT
>JAADXW010000828.1:0-15242 GCA_023337975.1 Phytopythium ostracodes
GGTGCGCGTATGGCGCTCCAAGAACAAGAACAGCACGAAGCTGCAGGTACGCTGGGCTGCTGTTATTGTGTGCTCGAGTTCTATCACTGATATTTGTCTGTGCATGTGCATCATGATGTGTAGGACGCCAACGCAGCGTTGACAATGCCGGCAGCTGAAGCTGCCAAGCGGTTTGCCGTCAGCCGCGCCACCATCTACCGGTGGAAGGAGACCGCGACCTCTGGAAAGCTAGAGGATGCAAAAAGGCTGCCCCCAACAAGTCCTACGTCGACGCATCTGCCCACGCGAAAGCGAAAGTCCTTTTTCCTGTGCTCGAGCAAAGGTACGTATTGTGCGTATACTCTAGTCTAGTTTGGATGATCGAGCTGCTTAAGCGCTTAATGCGATGATTTCCTGGTTCGCATTTGATGTTTACTCTATGTCTGTTGCGCTGTTTGCTGCATGTAAGATTGCTCGACCGGATCGCGGAGATGAGGAAGGGGAAGAGCAAGAGCGTCACAACCAAGTGCCTTGTCTTGATGATCACAAAGTTCGATCCAGCTTTCGCGACGGAGTGACGATACGCCGCGTTAAAAGAATGGATCGTACGGTTTCTCAATCGCAACAGCCTCGTTGTTCGATGGGTTACTCATCGTGGAACGAAGCGGCA
Organism: Phytopythium ostracodes; assembly: GCA_023337975.1. Classification (NCBI taxonomy): domain Eukaryota; phylum Oomycota; class Peronosporomycetes; order Pythiales; family Pythiaceae; genus Phytopythium; species Phytopythium ostracodes. The sequence goes on from JAADXW010000828.1 coordinate 650, forward strand.
CGAAGATCTACAGGTACCAATACCTAATTTTCTGTCAGTTGAATTAACCCATGCTGTCAGCTGGAGCAACGCTTTGATTTGTTCGAATTTTAGGACATTGCGGATGACTTTGCGCTCGCTATGCTCGCGGCTGTGGAAGGAGATGGCGTGTTATTACCCTACCCAACGTCCTCGGATAAGCGCTCCGCGGTGTTCAATATGGGCCAGACGGCAGTCTATATAGACAACCCCGGCCGGCTCACTGTTGAATACTGCGGGACGCGTAATGTGGACGTTGTGCAGGGTACAACCGTTAACTCGTCTCGCTGCAGCGTATTTCTATGCGCATCAGCATGCGGGATAAAGCTTTCAGCTTTCGTGGTGTTTTATGGCACCCCCGGTGGCACCGTCGAGAAGGAGGTGTAGTATGCAGCGTTTGGCCATCCTAACGTAATTCATGCTGTGCAAGCCAACGCGTATTGTGACTACGCCGCCATGCGCAAGTGGATTGCTGAGGTATTCTCCGTCATTTTGTACTGTACGTTATGCGAGCAGAGCACTAATCTTTCTCAATGCTACTGTATGAGTAGGTGTGGAAGCCCTCAGCGACGGGGAGTCGAGTGCTTCTGCTGGACAGCTTGAAGATTCATCAGATGCCGAAAGTTCGCGAATGCCTGGCCCAGCTAATGGAGCTGAGCGTCATTAAGCCATTTAAAGACCACATACAGTACGTTTTCCGAGGCATTTGTCTGTTTGTCGGTCAGCTAACGTGATTTATGCTCAATAAGGATTTGTATGTTAAGCACCACGTCGATAGATCGTTCCCAGGGTCAGCTGCGAAACGCCGCTTCATGCTTTCTTGCATCGTCGGCAAGGTGTGGAACATGATCTCGTCGGAAACACTCGTGAACGACTTCAGGAAAGAGCACTCGATTCCGATCGGCCCTTACGACGAGCGCGGCGTATTTGGCTCGTATCATGCCTTCTCATCCGATGACGCACCGCTCTTCGTCGGGGCTGAAGTTGAAAATGAGTAGGATAAAATTTGAGAGGATTTATCAGTTTACACGATCCGTCGTATTGAAAAATAAGGGTTATAGATTTTTCTTCAAACATATTTTGCGGATATCGAATGTTGAAGATAATTCATTTTGTATATGAGAAGGAGTGTCAACCGTAAATCTTTTTTGTCACACTCGATCCATGTGTCACACTCGATCCGTGATTTACAGTACTGTGGGTGGCACAAGTTATCGCTCATGTCAAAACCCTTTGAACCGTGATTGTCATACTTTAAGTGTTCAAAGCAGTAAATTATTTTTATCCAATAAGAATGCGATAATTGCTGGTCGGTGGCATCTTGTGTGCCACTGCCATGACAGAGTGGAAGCTGGATTCGGACAGGGGAAGGGCCTGATCACGAGTCGCGACCATGCGTAAAGGCGGAGCAAGGAAAAAGAAGAACAAAAAGCCGTCTCCCCTACCCCTTTGCAACGATTGTTCAGTTGTTGCCTTTTTGTGGCTTTCGCTTGCTCTGGGGCGTCCGTTTTCTTTCTTGGTGACTGCGCGGCTGGCATACGGTGGTCAGCATAATTGCTCGGCCGGCAGGAGTCGTACTGTATAGTGCACAGTCCAGCCCCGAGCGACTGCACGAACGTTCAGTGCGCCGCCAGCTGCTGCGGCGCACGCAGTTCCCATTTCCCATTTGGCCCCCGCGAGTGCACGCGCATTCCCCCTTCCCAGCGGTCTGCCGGCGTTCCCCCCTCTCTTTGCGATCGGCAGGACAGCAAACAGCCCGCTTCCAAGAAACAAGAGGCAACGTTTATAAAAGAAACGCCTGCCCACACCCGGTCACTGACTTGCCGCCAACCTCCAACGCCCAACACCACACCATCAGCAAGATGCTCGCGCCGCCGTCGTCGTCCGACTTTGGGTATTCCCCGTCCCATGCGACCATGTACAACGCCGCAACTGGCGGCGCGTCCGTGGTGCAGCACAGCGGCGAGCGCCCCAAGCTGTTCATGGTCGAGTCCCACCCTTCGTCGATGGCCATGGCCATGGCGGCGGGCACGCCGGTCGCACATATGGCGTACGAGTACCAGCAGCAGACGCCGCAGCATGCCATGACCCCGCAGCACGCCATGACGCCGCAGCAGGCCATGCACGAGCCGCTCATGATGAACGTGAACAACGGCATGGCCTACTACCCGCCGCTGCTGGGCGCCGGCGCCGCCTCAATCGTGCACACGCCGCAGAACCAGCAGCAGCACATGCTGCACGTGTCGTCCGACTACGAGTACGCGAACGGCACGGTGGTCACGCCCGCGTCCTCCTCCTCGTCCAAGACGGGCACCAAGCGCTCGCGCGAGGACCTGAACCTCAAGGAGAAGAAGCGCATGTTCAAGCTCAACGACCGCATCAACCAGCTCAAGGAGATGCTGGACGAGGCCGGCGTGCAGACCAAGAAGAACAAGCAGTCCATCCTTGACAACGCCGCGCACTACATTGAGATGCTGCGCAGTAACCTGTTGATCGCCAAGCAGAAGGCCGAACGCGCCGAGAAGCAGGCCGAGGCCTTCCGCGCCCAGGCGCAGGCTCAGCGCCAAACGAACGGCGGCTCCGCCGGCGACAAGCTGCTGCGCGGCTGCTTCCAGAAGACCACGACCCCGCGCGTGGTCGTCGACCTGCACCTGCAACCGGTGACGTTCAACGCCGCGTTCGTGGCGTTCACGGGCCAGCCCGAGGCGGCGCTTCTCAAGAAGAAGGAGGCGCTGCGAAAGTTCCTGTGCGTGGACTCTGCGGCTCTGGACGCGCTCGTCAAGCGCGTCAGCAAGGAGAAGAAGACCGCCAGCGTCGTGGTCGAGGCCGCAGGCGCCAAGGGCAACGGCGAGGTGGCCACGCAGCGCGTGACGCTCGTGGCGTCCGCCGTGACGGCCGATGACGGCAGCAAGGCCACCAACATTGAGTTCTCGCTGGTGCCGGTCGTCGAAGAGCTCAAGCAAGAGCAGTCAAACGCCGAGGCGGAGGCTGAGACGTCCTCCGAAGAGTCGGCGCCGTGATGTATCATTATTATGTAAGACCAGTGCGTAGGGAAGTTCGCCAAGGAGCAAGCAGCAGAGAGAGAACCGTGAGTGAGTTAGCGTGTGTGAGTAGCTGTCATAGCGTGTATGTGTTCCCCGAGTCGCGTGGATTGTCGTCCGCTCCCGCTCCTCCATGATTGCTTATCCGTCCGCAATACATTTCCGTTCCTTTCCCATTCTCATTGCGTTGGTGCCGTCGATGAACTTCACATTCACATTCGAACGACCGGCGCGGCGATTTTCGAACTCGATTGTCATACAAACCGCAAGTGTAAACAGGCGAAGAGGCCGCGCATGGTGAGTTGGTTGCGTGTCTTTTTCCTTGGACTGTCGACCCGACAGTGGCATGTATCCAGCTCTCAGGCGAATTGCATGGCCACCATCGACTGGTCCTCTACAGTACCATTCGATCTTCCCATCGGCAAGGCTGTCAAGCGTTGCACTGTGCTGTACACGGCCTCCTAGCGACGGGGATCGCGGCGGCGGGCGGATGATTCGGACATGCGTCGGACTGGACGCGAGCCCAATTGTGCGGTTGACAAGTGACGCTTCGGGGAAATTGAAGGATCCATGCAGGTCACTATGCTACTAAAGTGAGTTTTACGGTCACAAAAGATGGGAGCTCTGATCGAGTGACAAGAGATATAGGGTTGCAGTTGTTTTTCGGCTTCAAGAGACATCCACCCGGCCACTTTGTCATTTGCCAAAATCCCATCAACTTTAATATTTTTCGCAAGCAGAAGGATTTTGATTCGCTAAAATATATCAAAATGAATAATTTCGGCGAATCGAGTGACTGTCTGGAGCGACGTATCCAGTCCCACGGCAAGCGGCGGACCAAAAGGAAGCGACCAGCGGCGGAATAGGCAAAGCAGCAACTTGGCGCTCTCGACCCGGCCGAACAGGCGCAATCAGCGCGCTTCCACTCGCCCACGCGCACTACACGCCCTTATACTTCTGTAGCCGCGCTTGCGCCCTTTTAAGCAGTCCTGTTCCCGTCCATTTCCAGCTACTAGAAGTGGAAGAACGAGGTGTTCCGGTCAGCACCGCGAGATGGAGGCGTCGCGGCCGCTGCTTGGGGGTGAGCGCGACGAGCACGCAGACGGCGACAGCACTCCGCGGTCGTTCGAGTGTCTGCCGCGGTGGCGCGCGTCTCCGTCCGCCGAGTCACACACGTCATCGTCATCGTCGAACGGGAGCAATGGAGCGAGCCACCACGAGGCCCGAGGCCACCGGCAGCAGGGCGGCGGGAGGAAGAGCACCAAGTGCCTGCCTAATGGAAACAGCAGCAGCATGAACGGGAATGGCGGGAGTTACCAGAACGGCGCGCTGCTCCCAAGCAGTAAGATCGATGCAAGCAAGCAGTACGCGTACATCCACGACGGCGAGGACGACGCGTACGACCGGGCGGACAGCGACGACGACGGCGGCGGCGGCGGCTCCGTGTGCTGCTGCTTCTCGTCGCGGAGGCGTCGCGTGACGTGCGCCGAGTGGCCCTGCTGGAAGTGGCTCGTGCCCGAGCGAATCGCTGACTACGACGACTTTGCCACCACCGCGCAGGTGTCGTGTGTCGACTGCTGGTGCAATGACTGGTGAAGCGGTGGGCTGACTGACAATGGCGTCCTCGTGTGTGTGTTGTCGATGCGAATGGGTGCAGATGGGCGAGATCTACTTCATCCGACAAAAAGCGCGCGAGTACTTTGAGCCGAACACGCCGGGTACAGATGATGATGATGATGCCACCGCTGTCTATGATCGTTTGCGTCGAGGCTAACGTGTTGTGGCAACGGCTACGGTGGTTGAGTGACAGATGATGAAGACATGGTGCGCCACTTGTGGAACGGGCTGTTCCCAACATTGCCGTACGAGGGCCGCGTCAATTCTCGCTGGCGTGACGTCGGCTTCCAGGTTCGTGCGCCACGGTTTGGTCATTGCACGCACCGTAACAGAGGGCAGATGCCGCCATTCCCCTTCGCTTTTAACCAACAATTGCGTTGCTATGGCGTGCAGAACGACGACCCGGCGTCAGATCTTCGTAGTTCAGGGCGGCTGGCGCTCAAGATGATGCTGTTCTTTGCCGACCACCTCAACGACGAGTTCAAAGTGAGACGCGTTTTAAATGGCGCAACTACTGTAGCTTCTACTTGAGATATTGGTCTCACCGTACTCTGATTGATGCCATCTCTTGTGTACTCGCAGCGAATGGTGCGCGACAACCGGTTCCCCGTCTGTCTGTGCGCGATCAATTTGCTGGAGGTGCTGCTTAGTCACCTGAAGCTCAAGGACTCGCCCCCGCTCGTGTGCCCGTGCTGTGGGACTGAAAATGCGGAGCGCGAGACGGCGCAGCCGAACCGCGCGCGACCCGAATTGCGGGGCTTTGCTCGGCTGCTAGATGACGCGGCCGAGTCGGCTCAGGCGTCGGGGCAGCTCGTGTTCTCCGCTTGGGCGGTAGAGCTTGCGCTCGCACAGGTGTTCATGCACTCCATGCTAGTGCTGGACGCTGTGTGGGCGCGGCAGCTGCGTCGCGACCCCACCGCGACGCTTATGCACTTCCGCGACGCGTTGCTCGACACTCGCGAACGTCTAATCGCGTTCCTTTCTCGGCGCAACTCGCCGCTCACGCTCGTGGAGCTGCACGCGTGGAGTTTCCGTCAGCGCGCGAAGCTTAAGGCTGGGCGCCCCACAGTCTAGACGTTTAGCACCGGGTTAGTCTCTCAGCCATCAAGACAGCACGCGACCTGCCGCTATATAGCTCACTCGACCAACAGCAGTGCATATTGCATTCGTAGTAAGTAGAAGGCAGCATAACGAGACTGGTTGTGCATCACGCGCTCATGTGTCCTTGTCCGAGTCTGCGACCTGGAAACACTGGGTCGGCATCTCATCGTTACTTATACAGAAAGGTGCAGGGGGTTAGAGCGGCACGTTCCAGTCGATGGGCGTCTTGCCGTTCTTCGTCAGGTAGGCGTTGGCTCGCGAGAAGCACTTGGAGCCAATGAACGGAGCGTTTGTCTTAGTCGCGCCCAGAGGCGACGGATGAGACGACTGCACCACTAAGTGCTTGCTCTTGTCAATCATCGCACCCTTCTCCTGTTGAACACACGAGCATGCCAGCGTTAGGACCCCATGCGTTGCAGCACAAACAAACCATGCACCAACGGACCTGGGCGGGCTTCCCCCAGAGCAGAAACACGACGTTCGAGGCGTCGCGGTTGATGGTGCGGATGATGGCGTCCGTGAACTGCTCCCAGCCCTGCTTCTTGTGCGAGTTGGGCTCTCCGCGACGCACGGTGAGCACCGTGTTGAGCAGCAGCACACCCTGTTGGCTCCAGCACGACAGGCACCCGTGCGTCGGCCGATCAATCGCCACGTCCGCCATGGCTTCCTTGTAAATGTTCTTGAGGCTCGGTGGCGGCAGGACCCCGCGGCGCACCGAGAAGCTCAGTCCGTGCGCCTGCCCCGGTCCGTGGTACGGGTCTTGCCCGATGATGACCACCTTCAAGTCCGAGAACGCGCAGTCCCTCAGCGCCGCAAACACGTCTTGCGGCGGCGGGTAGATGGTCTTCTTGCCCTCTTCGCGCTTGAGAAACGCGGCAAGGTTCTTGAAGTACGGCCGCGAGAACTCGGCCTTGAGCATGCTGTACCACGACGGGTGCATCATCTTCTCTAGGTTCAGCAGCAGGTTGCTGTAATTGAAGGCCGGCGGCGACGAGATCAACACCGAAGCTTCCGCCTCTTCTAGTTCGGTGCCTTCATCGCTCTTCTGTTTCTTCAAAGCGGCTGCGTCTGCTTCCTCCTGCTCCTCTCGCTCGCGCTTGCCACTCGCCTTGACGGTCGCGCTCTCATTGCTCGGATTCTGCTGCGGTGGCGACGGCTTCTCCTTCTCTTCCTCCTCCTTCTGTTGACGCTGCGGCTGCTTTGACGCCCCCGACGGGCTGAAGAACGAGCGAATGTCCCGCGTCATGGCTTCCAGGACTAGGCGGCTCTGCTCGTCAGCTTATCTGCGCAAAGTTCTCGCCATCAAGAGGTTTTATTGGCGCCAAAAACCGCGGCAAAATAATATTAAATATGGCAGATCATATAGATCATCATCCATGCTATCATATGCGTTATCGCAAGCTTTCTGTCCTGTTAAATGGCCGGCAGCGCCATAGTCGTGGTATTGCGTGATCCCAAACGCTTATCTTCTATTAGTTAATTTTATTGTGAAATATAGTACAAGCAAATACACCTCATATACCTTTTAGTTGGTTCTGTTTTAACCTCTTTTATGACATACCTCATGAAAATGCTTTCAGTCATCATTTCCTTCCATCAGTGTCGGTCATCGGGCTTCTTTGACCACCAAGAGCGCGCGCCTGACCCAACGAGGTGCGGGTGCCCGTTCGTCGCCGGCAATTCCATTCCAACTGAGCGGGGGCCGCCGTAGAGAAGCAGCAATCGACGAGGAGCGAGCAGCGCGCTGACCACCGCGCGCGTCCGCCTGCACCAGGTAAGTCGCGCGTCTCTGTCTCGTTCGTTGGCTTCGCCGCGTTCGTCCGTCGACTAAAGCGCCACGCTGCCATAGGTTCCGTTGCGCTCACAATCCGATTCGTCACCACGCGCACAAGCACTTCCAGCAAGCCAAGCAACACAAGCAGAGCAAAAGATGGCCGTCGTCACGCCCGTGCAGCTGGAGAACAAGATCCGCCAGGTGCGTTGGGGGGGGAGGAGGGAGGGGGGCGCCATCGTGCCTTTTGAGTGGCGATGGCGACTCATGTGTGAGCTTGTTATCGTTGCGCAGGAGCTGGGCGCCGAATTCGTCGAGGCCGTGGACCTATCGGACGGCTGCGGCAGCAAGTTCAGCCTCATCGTGGTGCACAGCGGCTTTGAGGGTGCGTTTATCGGCTGCTAGATAAGTACACTGATGGAGGTGCTGACGGCGGTGCGTGCGTGGACGCAGGCCAGTCGCTGCTGGAGCGCCAGCGCCGCGTGAACGAGTGCCTGAAGGAGGAGATGACGCGCATTCACGCGCTGCAGATGAAGACCTGGACGCCCGCGCAGTACGCGCAGAAGACGCAGCAGCCGGCGCCCGTCGCGCAGTCGGCCGGCGAGAACTAACGCAGTGCGTCCGTGGCGACAGTGCCGTGCGTCATCGCCTCCGCTTTCCTTCATTGCCCGTTGAATTCAATTTGATTGATAAATTGTCAAACCTGTGCGCGCTGCTACTGCAACTACGTATCGCCGATGTCTTCGCCCAGAAGGAAGCCATCGCTCATGCAAAGTACACTGACAGTTATCGGTCCACGCTCCCTGCACTATTTGCTGCGCTTCACGCTATCGAAAGGTGCTAAAGCCGGAAGCGCACGGTGCCTGCTTTGCCGTCTTGGCAGCCCTTGGGCCACGTGAGGTCAATGTTCTCGACACGGAACTCGTCCATGTCGACCTTGTCGTCGCTCGGCAGCGCAAGTTGGCGGCGACGCACCTGCCCGGGGTAGTCCTCCTCGGTCAGGATCTCGGCGCACCGGGCGGCCAGGTTCTCGGTGTCAGCGAACTTGACGCGTTCCTGGGGTACCATGAGCACAATCGCCGCGAGGGCAAGCAGCAAGCCGATGCCGACATACGTCGCGGCGGCGGAGGCGATCGGGATCGAGTACTTGATCTCCTTGCGCTCCCGGTCGCCATTGAACTGCATCTCGCCCAGATAAGCGTTGGTGGTCGAGTTGTTGCTGCTTGAGGCCGACGCGAGCTTTACGGTCTTGACGGCGGCGCTTGGGAGCAGGTAGAACAGCGCCGACGCGTACATGGACTGCAGCGGCGCGTCCAGACAGTAGTGGTTGGTCTCGAGCTGCTCAATGTACGAGTCGATGAGTACCGAGCAGCCGATGCTGCCAAGTGACTGCGAGTTGTTTCAGCTCACGGTTATGAACCGCTTCTGGTCGAGGTACTCCCACTCGTAGTACGCGTCGGCAGACTTGTAGTAGAACGGAGGCGAGTTGAGCGTCACGAGCGGGCACCGGGTGGCGAAAGTCTGCCGTCAGACGCGCTGATGGAAGCGACGCGTTGCTCACCACGAGCGCCTGCATCGTCAGCGAGTTTGGCACCATCAGGTTCTCCAACACGCGAACAAGCCCGCTGCAGTCACCGTTGGGCACTTGACTCGGTGTTAAACACGGCGCCGGTGTTCTCGATCGTCCACTGAAGCTTGGGGAACGAGAGAGTAATGTAGCGGCGCGGGAAGATGATGCAAGGGAACGTGTCGTCCACAGCGCCGCTGTCGAGAATATCGTCGGCAATGTAGGCTCCAAGGCCGTAGAGCAACACAGCGTCGCCATTCGGAGGCGTCTTGAAGTCATGCGGGTGGAAGCTGAGGTAGTCGCTGTCGTATTCCATGTTGGTCACCGAGTAGTTGGTCAGGTATGGCAGCATCAGGACCTGCCTCTTCAGCGGCAGCAACCCGGACTTGTCGAGGAAGATGTAGTTGGTGGCTCCGCACATCGATCGCGGCGTGTCGTAAGGGTAATTGTCCTGAGAGCAGTAGATTTTCGTGTAGTCTGCGAGGTCCTCAGCAGACCAAGTTGGATCGACGTAGACGGCGCGAAGCGTGTTGTCGTTCGTGTTGCAGTACTCGCTTACGTCTCGATACCACGCGCTGGCCTCCAGCGGCACGTTTAGCGTCATGGACAAGACGCTCATCCGGCGCGAGAGCTGGAACGACTCGAACTTCATCTCGATCTCATCAGGCGCGACCTTGTCGACTGTCTTGTTCAGTCCGCTCATGATAGCTTCTGCCAGGTGGTCGAAGTTGTAGTAGATCGTGGAGCCGTCTGTCATGTTGGCGAGATCTTGCAGCGAGCTGACGGAGCCGTTGCAGAGGCGTATCCCGTCGTACTCGCCGCCGTCAAAGAAGGCGAAGGGGCTGGCGCTTGATGTCGACGACGACGACGACGAAGACACTGGCGATGAAGCATTCAAGTCATCGCCGTACTTGCCATCGCCCCACGAGCATGGGTACTCGGCCGAGACGTTCGCGTCTGAAATGGTCCGCTCCAGCAAGGTCTTGCCCTGAAGGAAAAGCTCGTATAAGGCCCCGAAGTCCGACCCCGTGCTCCCTTGGAAGGCCGCGACGGCGTCCTTATCCTCACTCGATGCATTACCAAGCATGACGTTGACCGAGTGTGTCGGCGCCAGTGCATTGGGCAGCGCGCGGTAGTTCCACGACCGGGCGGGGAAGCCGAACACAACGGCGGTCGAGCGAATCTCCTTCACAGTCGGGAGCTCGACGTACTCGCCTGCCGCGCTAGCCATATCTGCCGCCGCGGAGGCCGAAGCGGATGATGCCGTTGCCGACGCAATGGAGTTGGTGATGCACGACGAGTTGGCTAGCAAGTCGAACGGCACCACACGACTAAGCACGATGGGCTGCATGATGGTGTCCTTGATGTTGGTGGTCGACGCGTTCGTCGATTGGACCGAGACCGTCGTCGCCACGAGATCCGTCGGGGCGAATGCACGCGAGACGCCCGTGATGCTGTGCTGGATGGTCATCGCTGAGATCCCAACGTTCAGGACAAAGAAGACGGTGGGGCCGAACCCAAACAGCACGATCGCCTTTAGACGACCGCCAGCGGCGTTTTCTCGGTCCACGAAGGCGTAGCCGGAGCCGACATGTCCAAGACAAGTGAGCATGTCAGCGACGAAGAACTCGAAGTCCCACTCCAGCATCATCCCGACGATAGCCGCGAAGTAATCGTTGATCGTCTGGAACAGCTTAACTTGCTTTTCGGCAGCGGCTGACGACCCAATCGTGTCCACGATGTTCGTCTTGAGCGCGATGCCGATCAGGAAGATGACCATGAACCTTACAAATTTGCCGTTGCCCACTAGAACAGACAGCGCGAAGCGCATCGAGGACAGTGTAAGGATCGCCAAGCACGCGCGTCCTCCTGATCGTACACTTGTCGCTGGTTGACGTCCGATGCAGTGCGTTCGCAGTAGACAGCGCGTCTACTGCAGAAAGATCCGAACCCACCGCTCGAAATCCACCTTCGTGTTTCTGGGTTTTCTGTTCGTACACTCACACTATCCACCAACACCGCACGGTACAAATGCACTTACACGCTGGAACCCGTATAGAAGAACCCAATGCCCAGCGGCACTGTCCATCAGCACGAGTCCCTGAGCCAAATGTCCTTGGACCGGCACGAGATGACCCCGAGTTCGCGGCAGGTCACAGTTCGCACGAGAGTCCGCACAAAGGATCTCGATCCATACGTTCCGTCAGCGCGTCCGCACACTCGTACGTGGCGCCGGTCGTTGACGTACGCTCGCTCTTGGGCACGCGCACTGCTCTTCGCCCCACGTCACACGTCTACTCACTTGTCGCGTCCATGCGCCGTCCGCAAAGACGTCGCGCGGATCCTCGTCCCGCTTGCTGCATGCCGTGCACAGCAGCAACTCGATCTTCTCCTTGCAGTCGCCGCCCTGGTCCGGCAGCACCGCCCAACCGCACACCTGTCAGCCTTGGTCCTTCTGCTCGCGTTGGCTCTCTCCGGCGGTCGGCTGTCGGCTGGTTTACTTGGCGTTGACGGTCGTCGGTAGTCGTCCGGGTCGCTTGGTTGCTTGTTCGCTGGTCACTCTGCTCCCACTACTCACGTAATACTCGTGCAGCAAGCCTCGAAGTGCCGCTCTCAGACGTGGATCGGCAGCGCTTTTCTCTGTTCTGCGCCCATGGTCTCAACGGTACTTCTCCGCCTAACAGCATTCGGTGCCGTTAAACCCGCTTCGCACTCTGCCTTACTCGCACATGGGCGCAGACAACCTCCAACTGCCTCGTCATCCACCGTTCCCCGCTCGCCTTCATGCAATTCCGTTGATTCACCGGTCGTCACCGGCCGGCGAACAGTCGCCGCACGCGCCTCTCATCTCCATCTTGTTGATCATCACTCCCACTCTGGTCGCCATCACTGTCCTTCTAGCCTATGCACACCCGTCTGCGTCCAACGGTATCACGCTGTGCTCAAGGCAAGGATACCCAATCCTTACAACAGTTTGACGCTCGGCTCGGCAATCTCCGTGTCGCCCGCTTTGCCCTGACCAGGTGCCTCCAGGAAGGCATAATCCAGGTGCTCAGGTGGTTTGTCGGGAGTTGGCGGCTCGAGGAACGCGTAGCCTGACAGCTCGCCAGCCTCGGGGGCAACAAACGTGCTATCATCGCGGCTAATGCCGTCTCGAGACGCCGGCTTCTCCATCACGACGGAGGATTACAACGGGTTTGTCAGACAGTTGCGACGGTTCAAAGGCAAGAGAGACAATGAGCGCGGCTGCCAACGTCGTTGAGACGATTGAGGACTCTCTTCACTTGCGAACGCCGCTGTTCGAACGCAGTAAACGTCCTCGCGGCTCCACATTCGGACGAAGTGGTTCGTGCCGCCACGGCAGGCGGTGGTGACTTGAGCATGGATGGATCACGCCTTCGTCGCAGCGGCGTTGTTGCGCAAGGTAGACGCGCTGCAGTCATGGCGCGCAACGGGTATACAACCGTAACAGCATTGGTCCTTGGCGTGCCTGACTTGCTGATATCTTTGACCGAGCGTGGAAGTTTCCGTCGAGGATCGGAATGGTGATCACGAAGACCGTTCTGGTACACGATGACGCTCCTCTATGCTCAGGTAGCGAACGGAGTGGATGGCGGGGCGGCAGTTGCGGCTATCCCTAAGTCACGGTACAGATCCAACTTGTTGGACTTGCGAGAGCCCATGATGGTGTCCAGGACATGTTGTCGGCGCACTTGGACCACCTGCAGGTCGCGCGGACGCAGGAGCTGCACCAGCTCTTCACCTTGAAATGGCATGGTTAGCATGGCTTAAACGGACGGGGGCAACGCGCCTCGACGCTTCCGACAGGCCACACAAACAGCGTCCTGCTTCTGCAACAGCTCCATAGGGTTGAGGATCATGTCGCTGACCGTGGTGCCAACTTGAAGTATGTAGTTGATAGAGTCGACCTTGATGAGACGTGGGGGGTCGAACAACTGAACCCGGACGACCCCGATTGCAGTGAGCACGCACAAGACGGGCTCGGACGCGGCCATGTCGTAGCGAGTCACCATTCCGTAAGCCCACTGGCCGGAGAGTGGGCCCTCAGGATGGATGAACGCCACAGGGTGGCCGACGTATGACCCTGGCCAGAGCGTTGCTTCTGCGGGATCCACCACGCGGAGCACTAAAGCGGATACGGGGACCTCGATGTCGCGGTCTTCCTCGGCATTGGGTCCGACTGGATGGATGATCGCCGTATCACCGTCCAGCCTCTGCACACGGACGTAGCCAAACTCCGACAGGGCCGAGACGTGGACAGGGCCCATCAACGCCAATGAGCCGACTGCGACCGCGGTACTGGATCGTGTCATCGTCGTGCTGAGGTGTGAGTCAAGGCTGAAAGGTCGCTGGCAGTGAGAGAAGGCTGAAGAGGCTCAAAGGCTCGTGTTCCGCGCCGCGAGGTAGAAAGCGAATTGAGAGATCTCGGCAGCTACGCTAGCTTGGCTACTCCTGCTACTTCTATGAATAGATAGAGAAACCACTTCGGACCTTACCGCATCTCGGAAAACAGATCATCCCGTCGGACTGATCCACCTTCTCGACTGTCAATTGGAACAAGACGCAGTCGCTGAGTCGCGTCGGCTGCTCAGTGCTCGTCGACTCGTACATTGAGAAGCTCGAGACCAAGCACTACTGCATGGACGAGGCACTGCAGCCCATTTACGAGTTGGCGCTATTCTACCTGTTTCAAAACGCTGCCGTCAAGACTGTGAAGCTCACGCCGGCCTCGAGCAGCGCCAACATCGCCACCAACGCTTATCTGGACACCGCGCGGTTCGATGGCGACGGAGAGCGGAAGGAGATCAAGTACTCCATCCCCTTCGTCTCTGCTATCGCGACATACATTGGCATCGGTCTGCTACTCGGCCTCGTCGAGCTGGTGCTCGCGCTTCCCCAGGAGCGCGTCAAGATCGCAGATACCGACAATCTCGCCGTCAGGTACGCCGAGATCCTGACAAAGGAAGAGTACCCCGAGAAGGTGCACCACCGGCGGCTTGCGGCGACAAGGTCGAAAGTAAAGAGTACCATGTCGAAAGTATCGACCTCACCTGGAAAAAGGGCGAGCAGAATGGCGCGGGCGGAGGTGGCGAGGTGCTCCTCCGAATTTAACGCTTCCAGCAGTATCGGTCGGGGCCTCATAGCGTGGCCATTCATACGAGAAAGATCCATATCCATCTCTTGCAGAGCTTTCTGGGCACATGGTCATCTGAACGTGCATTGAGGGCCCTATCCTGCCAAACACTGCATGGTTTGGTAAAGGGATGGCGCAGACAGCTGTCTTCAGTGCACTCTTGCGCCAGGGTCATCATCGGATTGACCAAGGAACCAGACTGTTTGTCGATTCGCTGCGTATCTACTTTGAGAGGAGCGGAATTGCCCGAAATATACATACCGCCGTCTCAAAGCACGGGGTCCTAAAAATACCCAGAACACAAGGCAAGGGCAGCGTCTAAA
>JAADXW010000829.1:0-15219 GCA_023337975.1 Phytopythium ostracodes
CAACGTTCCGGCCGGCGGGCGGGCCGCCCAGCCGACCTCACTTTGCAATATCCGTTCAAGACACCAAGTTTCCCGCTCCTCATCTCCGACGACTGATACCAGACTTCTGACCAGAGACCAAGCCGCGCAATCCCCTACTCCATCGGGAATGCCGCCTTCGTGCGCTGAGCTCCGAGGCGTCGCTGCCAGCCCGCGCGCCCGCAGCGGCAGCAGCCCGTGGGTGTTCAACCCGGACGAGCAGGCAGCGGACGGCCAGTTCCCTTCCCAAGACAATGGCACCGACCAGCAGCAGGAGCTGTGCGCGTGCGCCAAGCAGTTCGACGATGACGCGGTCCTCCCCGAGGACGAGGGCGAGACCACGAGCCGCCTGCGCGCGCTGTCCATCCACGAGCAGACATGCGCGGTCTGCCAGCGCAGCCAGGTCTACTACCGCGCCAGCACGCGTGCCATCCAGCGGCGGCGCTCGCTCTCGACCTGCGAGCCGCTGCCGATGATGCCCGCCGTGGACGTGGACTGGGAGTCGGACTACCGCAGCTCGGGCTGGTGGATGCTGGGCGTCGTCGTCGCGCTGCTGGCCGCAGTCTGCGCGCTCGTCAATCCATGCGAGCTGTCGACGGCGGTCACTCCGGTGTCGACCCTCGGGTACAAGCCCTCACTGTACCAGTACCTGCTCCACGGCGGCGAGCCGGCCCTCCTGGCTGAGCACCGGCCACCACAGAAGTCGATCCGCGAGTTCCTGCACCGCGCGCACGTGGTCATCCACTCGGCGGTCAGGGGCAAGCACTCTTCTCCTTCTTTTCCTGCTCCTTTTTCTAGCCCCGTGCTGGACGAGGTGACCGCGCACATCGCCGAGTTCTCGGAGACGGAGCGCGTCATGGACATCTACTGCCGCGGGCCGCTGCTGCACGCCGTGCAGATGACTGAGCTGTTCACGGACAGCAAGCATTTCGTGGACATGCCGATCAAGGCCAACAGCAGCGCGTTCGACGTCCTGGTGGACTTTCAGCGTCGCAAGCTCTCGCTGACGGAGTTCGTCCCTTCGCAGCGCCGCGAGACGCACGAGAGCGCACTGCGAGCCTTCCTGGACGACCACTTCGACGCGCCGGGCACGGATCTGCTGCCCGTGACACCCTTCGACTACATCGAGACGGTCACGCCGCCGCTTCTGGCCAAGATCCGCGACCCGGAGCTGCAGCAGTGGGCCATGTCACTGCACCACCTGTGGCGCAGCCTGGGCCGCGTGCCGAGCCCGCACGTCAAGAGCTCGTTCCTGCAGGCCAAGGCGCTGGACGACGCGCAGCTGCACCGCTCACAGAACGTGCTGATCGTGCCCGGCGGCCGCTTCCGAGAGAGCTACTACTGGGACTCGTACTGGATCGTGCACGGGCTACTAGCCAGTGACATGCGCGTCACGGCGCGCGGCGTGGTCAACAACCTGCTCGAGTACGTGGCCGAGTTCGGCTTTGTGCCCAACGGCGGTCGCATCTACTACCTCACGCGCTCGCAGCCGCCCATGCTGTCCGAGATGGTCAGGATCGTGGCCGAGGCGGACGGCAGCGGCTCGGCACTGGACGAGGCCTACATCGCGGCCACGCTGCCCATCCTGGAGCGCGAATACGCCTTCTGGATGCAGCAGGGGCCGCAGGGCCACGCCGTGGAGCTCGAGTGGCGCACGGGCAACTCCACGGACACGTTCGTGCTCAACCGGTACACGTCCGGTGCCAACTACCCACGGCCCGAGTCGTACCGCGAAGACGTGGAGGTCGCGTCCGAGATGTTCGACCAGGTCATGAAGAAAGACACCAGCGACACGGAGAACGAGACGACGGACAGTGACAGTGAGGATGACGACAAGCAGGTGCCGACGCCCGCGTCCACCGTGCAGGCGCGCAAGGAGCAGTACTACAACGACGTGATCGCGGCGACCGAGAGCGGTTGGGACTTCAGCAGCCGCTGGCTGCGCGAGCCGCTCGACATGAAGACCATGGTGACCTCGAGCGTGCTGCCGGCCGACCTGAACGCCATCCTCTTCCGCATGGAGCGCAACATGATGCGCTTCCATGCGCTCACGGGCAACGCCTCGCGGTCCGAGTTCTTCCGGCAGGCGGCCCGTGCGCGCCAGCAGGCCATGGACCGCGTGCTGTGGAGCGAGCACTCCAAGAGCTGGCGAGACTTTGACCTGTCGACGCGTTCGCACTCGCGCGTCGTGTCGGTGTCCGATTACGCGCCGCTGTGGGCCGGCGCCTTCGACGGCAACGACACGCAGCGGATCGCCGACGTGGTCGCGTCACTGCGGTCCTCTGGACTGGTGCAGGTCGGCGGCATTCAGGCCACGACGACGTTCTCGGGCCAGCAGTGGGACGCGCCCAACGCGTGGTCGCCCAGCCAGGACATGATCGTCGAGGGCCTGCTGCTCGCCAACACGAGCGAGGCGACCGCTATGGCCAAGGACGTGGCGCAGACGTGGGTGCGCGCGGGGCTGGCCGCCTTCCAGCGCACGGGGCTCATGTTCGAGAAGTACAACTCGAGCGAGGTGGGCGGCCTGGGCGTCGGCGGCGAGTACTTCCCGCAGTTCGGCTTCGGGTGGACCAACGGCGTCGTGCTCAAGTTCCTCACGCTCTACCAGCACCTGCTCATGGACTGAGCCAGTCGGAGCGGTCGTAGTAGCATCCATAAGGTCTTGCATTTACCCGCTTTCACTTCATGAACAAAGTATTATTCTTATAGACGGACAAGTTCTGGATCCCCATGCCCGTCCCAAACACGCTCGTCGAGTGCAAGATTCTTGTGCAGTGTGGGTTATTCCTGGCCTCGAGAGACGACCAACGAGCAGCAAAACACCTGCATACTTAAGCTGAATTGGCCGACATCGTGTGGAAGGAGGCTAATGATACTGAGGACGCCACTTGAGCTCTCTAAATATTAATTTGCAGCTTTGTTCTTTGGGGCCGCGGCTTACGAACCACACACGCAATGCCCACGTTGAAGTGAACGAATGGGTACACTCGAAGCAGGACACGGCTGTTAAATGTTCGAAATGGTTGTTCCAAAAAATGAGGTGCTGATTCGCTGTAATGTTGCTGTGACTCGGTGATTTAACGAATTACATCCCATGATCGACTATAATTCCATCCAATCAGGATGTTAAATATCGGGCTGACAATGAAAAGCTCTCAACTCATTCCCAACAAAGCTTTACCGGTCGAGTACATCAACATTAGTGGTCGGGTCGGCGCGAGGGGAGTCGCGTCGCGCGCATGGCGAACGGCATGAACGGCACGCTGTCGACGTACGACAAGACGCTCATCCCGCCGCTCAACTTCTCCATGGTAGCGTCCGGTGTCTACCGCTCGGGCTTCCCCAACAAGAAGAACCACGCCTTCCTGCAGCAGCTCGGCCTCGAGTCCGTCCTGTACGTGGGCGTCTCCGACTCCGCCGCTCTCGCTGATGCTATGGCAGCAGCGGTTCTGTCATGACGAGCTCATCATCTCGCCATATATGCTGCTGTGTATGCGTGTAGGTACCTGTGCCACCAGGAGCACCAGCCCGAGAACGTGGCGTTCTTCAAGGAGAACAACATCCGCGTCTACCAGTGCCCCATCGACGGCAACAAGGTGGGGAGAAGACTGACTAATATACCAGCCAATAGGTCATGCGAACGGTGGGCTCATCCGCTACTTCCTCTGTGGTCTCGGCGCTGAAATGTGCCAAACAGGAGCCGTTCATCAGCATCAACCCGGACGCCATGGCCGACGCGCTGCGCCACCTTCTCGGTACGAACGAGATTTACTAGCTGGGCATGTAGACGTCCACAACACTGCTGACTGCGCGCTGTTTGGAACATGGACAGACGTGCGGAACCACCCGATTCTCGTGCACTGCACCAAGGGCACGGTACGTGACGCCTGCTTCGTTGCTTTCCTTAGCAATTCGTGTGTTTGACTGACTGACTGCGCTTGGTCGCCGACCGCCGGGCAGCATCGCACTGGCTGCGTGATCGGCTGCATGCGCAAGATGGAGAACTGGTCGCTCACGTCCATCATCGACGAGTACTGCCGCTTCGCCGGCCCGCGCATGCGGCTGCTGGACCAGCAGTTTATCGAGTTCTTCACGCCAACAGTCGAGTACGACGAGCGCCAGAAGCCCAAGTGGCTCAAGCGCAACCACCCTGCGAACCTGACGCCCGGCCTGTGATGAGAGCAGGAAGGTATGACGCACTCCACGATACAGTAACAGGGAATCGCCTCCATTTTCCTTCGCCTTTTCATCTGCGGTGAGGGCTCGCTCACTTCAACCACTTCGTCAAAACACTCAATACGCAAGGGATATAAACAATCACTTACCCGTACGAGCAACGGCCGACAGTTATTAGTGCGTCGTCCCGGGCGACGCCAAATCGTACACGAGCTGCGGGTCCAGGTACGTGAGCGCGAGCTGGTTGGGCTGCGGCTTGAACACGGGCGGCCAGCTCTCCGGCACCGCGTCGCCGCCACCGACGGCTCCGCCACTGTCATGAGCGCCAGAGGCGTGCGCGGGAAGCAGCACCATCGCAACGCGGTCGTTCACGTGAAGAGACAGCACGCGGTCGGCCCGTGAGATGCGGCGCTTGTTATCGTACATTTGCACCAGCGTCGGCCTCACCAGCGTGGCAGCAGCGTCACAAGAGCTGTCGTTGTCCGCTGAAGACTCGATATGCAGCGCCATGCGCACGCTCTTCTCGTGCGTCACGTGCGCGTTCACCTGGTACGTGCCGCTCTGGAGCACGGTGATGGAGTTCATGCGGCCCGTCGTGTCGTCAGCGTCAGCACGGTAGGACTCCTTCTCGATTGCCACGATCGCGTCCCAGTCCATTATCGACTGGTGTCCACGGGCGACGGCCTCCGTGATCCGCGGCATGAACGCTTTCAACCACGGAGACTGCACGACCACAAGTACCGTGACGGCGGGCTGTTGTTCCTCGTCTTCGTTCTCTTGCCGACCTCTGACGCTTTGACCAGCACTGGAGTTGTAGTTACTGTCCGAGCCTCCACCACTGATGGCATTCATACTCGCAGGTCGATTGTCCTTCAACTGCGCCACTTGAGCCTTTAGTTGAGTCACCTGCTCCTTCAACTGAGTCACTTGTGCCGCCAGTTGAGCTTCTTGCAGCTCAGACGCCGAGTCGCGCTGATGGAGCGCCAACTGGCTGTTCTTTGCTTCTATCAGCGTCTGCTGCAGCATCTCACGTTCTCGCTCGATAGTTTTCACACGCATCTTCAGCTCATCACGGTCACGCACTGCGGCCTTCAGTTGATCCTCTGCCTCGTTCAGTCGCGTCTTGGACGCCTGAAGCTCTTTCATGAGCGACGCGGCTTTTGCTTGGGAGCTCGGCACGAGCTTCAGCGGGAAGTTGTGGTCGCAGCGCCAAAAGTCGAAGCACGGGAACGCGAACCGCAGCGTTACTGATCCTGAGCCGCCAGTTATTGCTGGCGCACTGGGGCCTGGTTGAGCAGTCGTCCTTTGCCTCGAGGTTGCTGTGGCCAGCGACTCACTCCGCACAAGCTCAATCTTGCCCGTATCCTCCTTCGAGTCGGAGAAAGTGCCCGGATTGACAATGTCGGCACCTGGCAACGCGCGTAGGCAGCGCAGCAGCGCTTCGATCACAGCTTTGCCCGGGATCACGTCCGCAGAGTTGCCCGGTAACTCTCTGACGTCGCGAAACACGCACTCACGACGTTCGTGGGACCGCAAGTTCTCCAATACGATGCGCATCGCGCTGTAACGCTGCGTCGCGACCAAGACGTGATACTTGTCAGCCTCCGAGTCATTGGGGAAAACCACATCCCGCAACTCCAGCAACGTTGAGGTCAACTCGGTGAACCTGGGGCTTTTGTTTGACGACTCAACCGGCGTCTCAGTCCACGATGTCGAGGTTGCAGTTGACGTTGTTGGCGAGAGTGTCGATGGCGTCGGCGACGGACTTGATGGAGCTTCGTACTCCCCCACAGTGGCTTGCGTTTCAGCACTATCGAAGTTGTTGGCTGACTCGATCTCGTCGACTTCGAACGAGTTATCGTCACCTTGCGACAAAGGCGACAAGAACGAGTGACTGGCGGAGGTTGCACGCCCCGAGGAGACAGAAGCTCTGCGCCTTTGAGGATCAGCGTGGTTGGTTGGGCGCACGGTGTTCTCGGTATGATCTGACGTTGGCGTCGACGAGACTGAGCGCCTGCGTGGCGAGACAGATCCTCGCGAGCTTGTGGGGGGCCGTCGTGGTGGCGACGCTCCATACCGATCAGCGCCGAGGCTGAAGTCATCGTCGTCAAAACATGACTCCGGCGATGCTGACGACGACCGCTTCTGGTGTTTGTGTTGCTGCGTGGCAGTCGATGGCTTCGTGCTCAATTGCTTCCGCTTGTGACCGTTAGACGCTCCGTCTCTACTAGATCCTTCGGATCGGTGCTGTTGGTGGTTGCTGCGGTGGTGATGGTCGTGGTGCTGACGATAAGTCGGTCGCTCCTTCTTGCCGTTGGACGTCTTGAGGCGTGGCCGCGTGTTCTTTTGACTTGTCGGTGATCGGGGGCATGTTCGCTTCTGTGACTGGTAGTTCGCACCCTTGGCTCGCATCTTGCCCCCCGCAAGTGATGACGCACCATACCCAACTTCCAAGCCATTGTCAAGGACCTCCTCGTCTTCGTCGTCATCTACGTCCTCGCCGTCGTCCTTCTCCGAGCTGTCGTCGACTTCGGATGAACCGGTTGAGGAATCGGCTCCGTCCTCGTCTTCTTCTTCGTCATCGAGATCGTCGTCGGGGTCGTGGAACCCGCCTTGATCATCATTGCCGGTCCACGACTCATCCCCTGAAGTGCTACTGCTGCTCACGCTAGCTTTCCGCCTCCTGCCTCGCCGATAGCCGTCGTCAGCACTGCCTTCTTCCTCCTCACTTCCAGTCGCATCCGAGCCGTTCGAGCTCCACCCCGACAAGAGCGAAATGGGGTCGTCCGCATGTGATCCGTGGCGCCTCTCCTTCTTCTTCGTCCCCTTCTTGTTGTCGTGGCGCTTTGCTCTGGGCTGCCGACTGCTGGTCATGCTGCTCGGACTATCACGTTCGCGGCTGGTCCGCCGCTGTCGTTTCCGCGACGCTCTGCGACTCGCTGCGCTGTTGTCGTCGCTGTCGTACTCGTCTGGCTGCTGCTGGCTCAGCAGCACCTCCTGCACGTGCGAGGGCGACGCGACGCCCAGCGGCTCCTCCTTGGGCTCGCCAAAGATGCGCATGCGGAGCCCGTAGCTCACGAGCGCGCGCTCGCCCAGGAAGAAGTCCTCGCCCTCCACGTCCTTCTTGACACTCTTGCCCGGCTTGACGTAGTAGTGATCGTAGCTCAGCTCGTGCCCGTTCTGCGACCGCCAGCCCGCCTGCTTAAAGTGCGCCCACACCTTCTTGAAGCTGTAGTCGCCGTGTGAGAGCTCTGCGCGCACCAACACGCGCGTTAGCTGGTTATAACGCTATATAACATGCCAGGCGCGTAAAGCGGCGCTCCCTCCAGGCGTAAACTCTGAACGGAGGCGCTTTAAGCCGAGCGATACACTGGGAGAAAGGACGGACGTACCGCTGCGCATGAAGCGCTCGACGACACCGTCATGTTTGTCGCGCACGCGCAGCTTGGACTCGGACTTGACGGAGCCGCAGTCTGACACGGACGAGGATGACGCGCGCCGCCGGGGGCGCCCCGGGGGCGACGGCGAGGGCGTCGAGAAGGAGCCCATCCAACTCGCTGTCCAAAGTTCAAATTGCCTTCTTTCCCCCGCCTTTGGCGGCCCAAGGGACTGGCTTTCACATGGTCTTAGTATGGGCCGGCAGTCCTGTCGCCAACCCTCCTGCGAAAACCGATTTCCTTGACAGGTTTTCGGGAATTCGGTTAAGTACGTATATTTTTGATAGGCGAACTGCACACTGTAACCAAGTAGAGACCACATGGGATGCTACTGTACTGTATCAGCACCTCAACTCCCGATGCTTCTTGTGTGGATTCGCTTCGTTATTGTTGTTGGATGTTACCCCACGCACAGTGTTGTTCATGCAGGCGTTTCCTTTCACTCCCAGGCACTCGCGTGGCCGCAGTCCGTCGGCGCGATGGTCTGTGCGTCGACTGCTTCCCACCGCGTCTCCAGCGTCGACGCTCTCGAGCCCTTCGCCGTTAGTTGCGCACCGACCCGAAGACGGTGCCGTCCGTTTATGCGTGCGCCTTGTACGCCGAGCCGTCGCCAAACTTCTTGACCCAGTCCTCGTTCTTGAACGGGGCGCCGGGCCAGGCCGTCTGGAAGTGGTCCTCCGGCTTGAACGATGACGGGTCCTCGATGCGCTCGACGAGCTTGTGCTTGAACTTGCGGATCAGGCCCTGCACCGGCCAGGCGGCGGCGTCACCGAGAGCGCAGATCGTGTGGCCCTCGATCTGGCGCGAGATCTCCTCCAGCATTGGGATCTCCTCCAGGTCGGCATCGCCCGTCTCCATGCGGGTTAGGATCTTCTCCATCCAGCCCGTGCCCTCGCGGCACGGCGTGCACTGGCCGCAGCTCTCATGCGTGTAGAAGTGCGACAGGCGACGGATGGCCCCGACCATGTCGACGCTCTTGTCGAAGATGGTGACGGCGGCTGTGCCGAGACCCGAGCCACCGCGCATCTTGAGGTCGTCGTAGTCCATCATGATGTCCTGGCACAGCTCCTCGTCCAGCACGGGAACCGACGAACCGCCGGGGATGCATGCCTGGAGGTTCTCCCAGCCGCCACGCACGCCGCCACAGTGGCGCTCAATGAGCTCGCGGAGCGTGATGCTCATCTCCTCCTCGACCGTGCACGGGTTGTTGACGTGGCCCGAGATGCAGAACAGCTTCGTGCCGTGGTTGTTCTTGCGGCCGAGACCCGAGAACCACGAGGCGCCGCGACGCAGGATCGTCGGCGACACGGCAATGGTCTCGACGTTCGTCACCGTCGTCGGGCAGCCGTACAGGCCAGTGTTGGCCGGGAAGGGCGGCTTGAGACGCGGCTTTCCCTGGCGGCCCTCAAGCGACTCGAGCAGACCCGTCTCCTCGCCGCAAATGTACGCGCCGGCGCCGCGGTGGAGGTACACGTCGAAGTCGTAGCCGCTGCCGCAGGCGTTCGTGCCGAGGAAGCCCTTCTGGTAGGCCTCGTGGATGGCCTCCTGCAGGATCAACGCCTCGTTGAAGAACTCGCCGCGAATGTAAATGTACGCGGCGCGCGCGCGCATGGCAAAGCCCGCGAGCAGGCAGCCCTCGACGAGCTTGTGCGGGTCTTTGCGCATGATCTCGCGGTCCTTGCACGTGCCGGGCTCCGACTCGTCGGCGTTGACCACGAGGAACGACGGGCGGCCGTCCGTCTGCTTGGGCATGAACGACCACTTGAGGCCCGACGGGAAACCGGCACCGCCGCGGCCCCGTAGGCCAGAGTCCTTGATCTCCTGGATGATCCACTCCGGGCCCATGCACAGCAGATCCTTGGTGCGGAACCAGTCGCCGCGGCGCAGCGCGCCCTCCACGCGCCACGTGTCCTCGCCGTACACGTTCGTGAAGATGCGGTCCTCGTCCTTGAGCCCGCCGTACACGCGCGTCATGGCCGCCGCCGGCTCCTCCGCAGCCTAAACAGTCGCAGCACATACACATAATAGCAGGGTCAGACACCATCCACCAAGGCCAAGGACTGCGCATGAACGAGAGAGAGAGAGGATCGGCCGAGAAAGGGACGCACAGCATTAAGCACCGCCGCGCTTGTGCGGAAACCGCGCGCTGCGACCAGCAAGAAAACAGGGAAAGCAAGCACGCAAACAAGAAGAAAGAGCGCGTCAGGCGTCTTATTCGCATCGCAGGCCGTCACCTCGACAGCATTGGCGCAGGGGAACTATGAAGAACAAGACGGAGCGCGCGCACTTTCCGCCGTGTTCTTCATATTCCACCGCGCCACTGCTGCCACCACCCCAGCCAATGCGAGGCCGTCCAGTGCGTGGTAGTCAATGTATGAGTAGCATCAAGAGGCGCGTACCCTGGGAGAAGGCGCGGGCCGCCACGCGCGAGACGCTCGTCTTCATGGTCGCAGGAAGCAGGCGCTCTCGTTTCCCCTCGAGGTCTTTTTCCCGATTTCCAGGGGGAGGGCAGGGGCCAGGAAGGGGGGTCTGCGCCCCCGGAACCACACACGGAGCGTCCAAGACCCCCGGAAAAGGCCGCCGCCGTGACTACCGGTGCAATACCGATATCCATATGTAATCATACCGACACAAAACCGATAAGGGTTGTGTTAACACCGTAACGACACTTTACATATCCGTTAATGTTTGATAACCAACACTCAAGAAGTGGTTTCGGAACAAGATCGGCGAGCGCCTAAATTTGGGTCGACCCAAATTGGTCCCGTGGCGTGTCAAACTTGGCGCAGTTGCCCATTTCTGGTCCCACCCACCCAGCATCAACCTCATAAATCGACCGACCGACCGACTGCACTCGCGCGTCTTCCTCCTCGCTGTTCGCCCCATGGGAAGCGGGCCGGCGCCGTTTCCTCCGCACTTACACTCGTCCACGTCGACTGCCGACCACCAGGCGCAGCAATGCAGCAGTACAGAGCCATCGACTCCGATGGACGTGGATGACGCGGCGGCGACATCCAAGCCGCTGGCGATCGTCTTCGACTGGGATGACACGCTCTGCCCGTCCTCCTGGCTGCACAGGCGCGGGCTGCTGGCCGCCAAGGGCATGCTGGGCCAGTCGGCCATGACCGACGCCTCCAGCAGCGACAGCGCGGACATGTCGCCGAGCGAGAGGACGCGGCTGACGCGGCTGGAAGACCACGTGCTTGCGCTGCTGCACCACGCCGCCGGGTTCGGCCCAGTGTTCATCATCACCGCGGCGCGCGTCAACTGGGTCGTCACGAGCGCTTACCACTTCCTGCCCCGCGTACACGCGCTCCTTGCCGCGGTACATCCAAGCGGCCGGCTCCAGGTCGTGTCGGCGCGCGAGTGGTACCACCAGAACGTCCGCCAGCCTCCGACCCACGCTCGGCCCGAGCAGCCGCTGCACGGCGACCCACTCGCATGGAAAACAGCCACATTCGAGGCGCTCTGCGGGCACTTGCAGGTGCAGGAGGTGGCCCGGAGACGAGGACAGCGCACTGACCTGGTGTCCGTCGGGGACGCGACGTACGAGCGCGAGGCCTGCGCGCGCATGGAGCTGCGCGGCCCGGCGTTCGTGCGCAGCAAGACGCTCAAGCTGGTCGACAGCCCGTCGCTCGACGAACTGAATGACCAACTCGCCATGACGTTGACGTTGTTCGCCAAGATGTGCCAGCACGACACGAGTCTGCATCTCCAGGTGACGCGGAACGCGGCACCACATGAACCGAACGCCCCGCCGCTGCAACTCTCGCAGATATCACTAGGGC
The DNA here is from genome assembly GCA_023337975.1 of Phytopythium ostracodes. NCBI lineage: Eukaryota > Oomycota > Peronosporomycetes > Pythiales > Pythiaceae > Phytopythium > Phytopythium ostracodes. The sequence goes on from JAADXW010000829.1 coordinate 11,420, forward strand.
TCAATCTCGGCAGCGGAGGTGGCGGGCCACGAGGCAGCGCGGCGCGTATGAACCACATGAGCCGTGTGTCCAACCCGCGAGTCGAGCATTCTCTGATCGAGTCGGCGTCCCCACTGGTACCGCCCGTACCAAGCGGTCAAAGCTGAGGACCACGAGTCAACCCTGCGCATGCGAGAAAGCGCTCGCGATCGACATGTACACGAGGTTAGCGACCATTTCGCCTACAGTATTTGCATGCGGGTTTGAATACCCCAAATATATTTACGACATCTTTAAAGGTGAAGGCGCCGCTGCACATCGACACAGGTGGAGGTAACACCAACAAGCAGGCGCTAGAGATTTCACGAGCCGTGAACGTGGGCAGCGAGCGCAAGCACAGCATCTGCGTCGATGAGATGCTCGTACTCGGTGAGGAAACGGAGCACTACACCGTTGGACCAGCCGAAGCCCAGCTGCGGGACGTACTCGCCGCCGCTGCCGATGCCTCCGAGCTCCGTGGCGTTGTACTTCTCAAACATTCGCCCCGTGCGCGTCCACGCAACGAAGCCCGTAGTGACCCACGCCTCAATTAGCTGCTTGGCGATCGCTTCTGCCTCGGGTAGTTGCGTCGCGAGGAGACCCTCGACAAGTCGGTCCTGCTCTGGAGGCCACGCGTTCGGCGAGTCCCACTGCTGACCCGTCACACGCGTCGTGGTCTGAGCGCCACCGTGCAGCACAAGCCCCGAGCTGGCTAGCGACGCCACTGCCTGCGCGACACGGTCCTTGTCTTCTTCAGCATCAAAGGCACGCGCCCACAGCGGCGAGTAGTCTGACACGGACGTGACCTCGGAGTGGCGACGCTCACACCACCAGTAGTCCTTCCACACGCCGTGCGCCTCGCTCCAAAGCACGGCGTTCATCGCTTCTTTTCGTTGCTCAGCCGCGAGAGAAAACCGACGCGCGTCTTCAGCATTGCCCAGCGCCGCGTGGAAGCGCGCGAGGTTCGTCTCAACGCGAAAGAGCGCGGCGTTCAGCTCGACGGGGATCACCTGCGACGTCGCGATCGACCGCAGCGTGGTCTCATCGGTGAACCAGCGGCTCGTAAAGTCCCATCCGCTCTCGGCCGCCGCGATGATTTCATTGTAGAACGTGTGGTGGCTGTCGTCACCGTCGCCAGTGTGGCCAGGGTGCTCAGCAGCAGTAGCGTTGGCTCCCATGCTCCCCATTCGGGCGTGGAGGTAGTCTTCGCGGAACGACTCGGGCCGCGGGGCGTTCGTGGTGGCGACGTAGCGGTTCAAGGCGTATGTTGCGTCAGAACTTGGAGCTTGGACTACGACGAGGCTGGAATTGTCGACGCGCCGCATCCAGAACGCGTACTCGCGCTCCAGCAGCGGTAGCGCAGCGCGCAAGTACTCGAGATCCCAGTCCTCTGCGTTGTCGACACTACCATTGGTGACAACAAGCCGCACTGTGTCGGACAGCATGGGCGGCTGCGAGCGCGTGAGGTAGTAGATGCGGCCGCCGTTGGGAACGAAGCCGAGCTCGGCCACATACTCGAGCAGGTTGTTGACCACGCCGCGCGCCGTGTCGCGCAGCCCGCTGGCCAGCAGCCCGTGCACGATCCAGTACGAATCCCAGTAGTAGCTCTCTCGGAAGCGGCCGCCCGGGATGATGAGCACGTTGTGTTTGTGGCCGATCGGCCGCGCCAACGGCGAGTTCGAGGCTGTAGTGATGGGCTTGGCCATCACGAAGGAGCTGACGACGCCGTCGTTGTGCACGCGGCCGAGTTGCTTCCAGATCGCGTGCACCTCGAGCGCCCACTCGCGCAGCCTCGGGTGCGAGATCTGAGCGATAGCCGCGGGGACAACGCCGTCCTGGAAATCTCGAGGCGCGGTCGGCACCAAGTCGGCGCCCGGCGGGTCAAAGTGGCTCTCGACGAACTCCTCGAGCCGCTGCCGCCACTCGCTGTCGCTCAGCTGCCCCTGCTGACGCAGCAAGCCCGGAAACTCGTCCAGGACCTGCGCGGCGCTGGTCGACGCCTTGATGGGCATGTCAACAAAGTGCTTGCTGTCTTCAAAGAGCGCGGCGAGCTGCACCTCGCGCAGCAAGTCGCCCGAGCAGTAGACCTGCATCAGCTGCTCCCTCGACGGCACCGTCGCGGCCTGCGCCTTGACAGACACAAGATCGTCGTCGACCAGGGACTTCTTGCCCGAAAGGGCCTCGAGCTGCTGCTCCAGCGCCGGCATGAGGAACGGCACCGGCAGCGGCGGCGGAACGAACTTGCGGGCGGCCGCGAGCTCCGTCGAGGCTGTAATGATGACGGCCAATGCGGCCGCGAAGAAGGCGAAAGCGACCATCACTCTAGACAGGAAAATATCAATGGAGAAGGATTACGCTTGACAACGGCAATCTATGGCCGGCTAGCGGCGGCGGCGGCGCTTCGGGTTTCTTCTTCCGTTGCCGGCACTTTTTTTATTGTGAGTGGTTGATGGTGAGCTGTTGCTAAACAAGACTGTTTGGTGGCCGTATCCCTGGATATTTCTTATCCAAAGGGCGATCAAGTTGGGACACGGCAACTTCTGCCGAGCGTGGAACGTCGGCGCCTTTCGTGGAAGTCGGGCGACGCGTGCGAACTGTACTGGGGGGACGGCGTGAGTCAATCGCATCGGCAAAGCAAGCACAGCCCAAAGGGACGCATTTTCCTAGGTTGAAGGAGTGCAACTGACGACATGCAGAGCTCGTGTTGCGCACATGACTCTTAATCCAGCTACTGTAGCGACTTGCAGCGTTAAAGCTTTCGCATATCCAAGCTCACAGAGTTTGGTAGGCGATGGTGTCGGCCGTGGTGTCGCTGCTTGGCGTTGGCGTTGATGTTGCCGTCTCGGTCTCCGCCGCCTGTGTTGCCACAGTCGAAGCCGTTGAAGCGCCCGGGCCGGACCAGCGGCCCATCATGCCGGTTCCGGACTCACCGGTCGCACCGGGGCAGGGCGTAACGACGCGATCGTTGTCGCACGGCATCTGCGCTGTGTCATACCCCCAGAACGCGGCGTCTGCTGCCCCGGGAAGGCTGATGCCGAGCACCAACGTGGCGGCAACCGCGAGGTGGAAGAGCGACCGCATTCGGCGTATGTTTGACGCTTCACAGCAACGCGCCGACACTTATGTAAATCCACCGCAACGCTCGATCCAATTCGTAAATGAGCAGAGCTTACCTGGGCAAAAGGCCGGTGCGGGCTCGCGTTCCGCGGTCACTCGCCGCGCTGCATGTCTATAGTATTCACAGGAAACTACTGCACGTATCGCTCACGTCGAAAGAGGAGCATGGGTGAATGGACGCAACGCCTGATCGCAGCACACTGGAAGCGCGAAAGCTTGATCCGCCAGTGCGCCTGACCTACATGTTGTCAATCGCGTGGATCCGGTTGCCCATCAGTTCAATAATAACTATAAGCATCACATAAATGTAGCTGATTTGCAGAATCATTAATTGGTAAGATTTCGTAATAAGCTAAGAAAGTTATACTGTATATTCATTCAAAACAAAAATCGCATCATAGAGGTAGTTAATTCGTCTTTAGCCCCACATCGTAAACTTCAACATCCAGCTGTATGGTTGACGCTTCAATGCTCTCTCTCTATACACCATTGCTCAACCGGTTTTGTGAAAAGGCCAAAACCTTTCATACAGTCTCCCCCGGGAATAGCGCCACAGTAGCACAAACAAAAGGCGACAGTTTATAATTGGTAGGCGTGTAACAATGCGACAGCAGTTAACTGAAATAGTGATGACCGTAATGACTTCTCTGGGGACTTTTCAGTAC
>JAADXW010000830.1:0-15211 GCA_023337975.1 Phytopythium ostracodes
AATCACGATTTTTCGCCCCGTCTTATAATTTTGCACCGCACTTTATCTGGCCCCCAAAAAACCTCGATTTTTGTATGAGCCTTCCTGACGTTATTCTGTCGTAATTTTTGTGTGCAAACAGCTGGAATGGATCAGGCATGTAACGCTGAGCAGCCTTGTGTTGTTCTTGACTAATATCGCTAAGTTTGGCCAGAGCTGCGTGAAATAACCTTCGGCCCTTCAAAAATTATGCCGCGTTTAAGCGCGCTCATCGAGCGATTTTAGCGCAATCAAAAAGGCAAAAGTACCGCGAGATAGACCAAAGCTAGAGCTACCTTCTGAGGGTCCCCTCGCTCCAGACGGATAAAGTTTGAAAATGGTGCTCATGATTTAGAGAAATGGTCATATCGACGTGGGACAGAGGAAGTAACATTCGATAGCTCTTGTGATTAGCTATAAAACGAGGTCTTTGTCTCGTTCTGAATCACATTATTGGCCAAAATAATTGCACAAGTCACCATTTTCACGTTTTATTGGCGCGCGCTGAACGTGGCACCCAGTGGTCACTTGCTCGAAAGTCGAGCCGAGCCGTGTCGTCTGATCGTCATCCATTCGGACGAGCCAAGCCGAGCCGAGCCATCCCAAACACCAAACATAATGGGACAAAAACTGGAATTTAACGGTGCATATGTCCTGATGGAGCGTGCCACTGTTATAGATCCTGGTCAACAAGCGCGAAACATCCCGCTGTTAGTCGGATCGCCGCCGCTTTCCGACGTCGGCCGCTCCTCTCCTCCCCAACGCGATGAGCTCGGGTGACAAGCCGCGCGTGCTGGTGCTCGGCGGCGCTGGCATGATCGGCCGCAACTTCGTCAAGTTCTGCGTTGACCGTGGCCTGTGCGCGGCCATCCGCGTTGCCGACAAGACCATGCCCGAGATCTCGTATTTCAGGTTGGAGTGCTGTTCAACTGTATGGAAGCTTAAGACCGCGTGTGGTTGACCATGAAATGGCTTTACACACCAGCGCGGAGCACAAGGCAGCGTTCGCGGACCCGCGCGTGTCCTTCGTGCAGGCGGACCTGACGCGCGACGCGCACGTCGACCGCGCGTTCAACCCGGAGTTCGGGCCGTTCGACTACGTATTCAACCTCGCGGGCGAGACCAAATGTGGGCTCGGCGAGTCCGTCTACGCCTCCAAGGTGGGTCGCGAGCCGTTTGAAACGGTGAAGGGCATGTTGGGGCGGTCTTACACGTTTCCGTTTGGGTGCTTGCCGTAACCTTGTGGATAACCGGGCAACAGTGCCGCGATCTCTCCATCAAATGCGGTACGCTCCAGTCTTTATCGTCTCACTGGAATGAGGTTCTGGATGTGTGCTCACAGTGATGCCATTTATTGACTTGATGACAGCCAAGAAGGCCGAAGAGGTCGGCGTGAGACGCTATATCGAAGTGTCGACCGCGTTCGTGTACAAGTCGCAGGCCAAGCAGCCCGCGACAGAAGACGCGGAGCTGCAGCCGTGGACGCTGCAGGCCAAGTACAAGCTGGAGGTGATATAACCGGACTGTGCGTGTGTATGATATCATGACTCATTCTCCGTACTGCTCAATTGTTATAGGCGGAAGAAGCGATTCGGCAGCTTGCCGATCTCAAATTCGTCGTGCTCCGCCTTGCAACGGTACGCTGGGTTGGCCCGGGTACTCAACTCGGGATGAACTGAGCACTGATGAAGCGCTGCAATGCTACTTGATTACCCCCCAGGTGTACGGGTCGGCGGATACGAGTGGTCTGATGCCGCGCATCGTCTGCGCTGCCTCGTAAGAAGTGTTGCCTTGAACTGTATGACAATTTATGGGGTAAACTTACGAAAGCATGTGAGTATTTGTTTGCAACTGGACAGATACGCCAAGTTGGACGAGAAGATGAAGCTGCTCTGGGACGCCGAAATGCGTGTCAACACGGTACGTCTGGATGTGTGGACGTGCTTACTTTACGTTCACTGATGCAGCATTTACGCTGTTGTTTGTGTTGCTTCGTGCTGCTGTAGGTGCACGTGTTTGACGTCTGTAAGGCGCTGTGGCACGTTACGACCGCTGGCGAGAATGGTGCCGTCTACAACTTAGCCGACGCTAATGACACAAGTGCGTTTCCACGTCGCTTACCGCGATTCCACAGTCTGTGGGGATGACGAGCAGTGCTGATTGACTCATGTGATTGTGGATTCAGGCCAGGGCAAGGTCAACGCGATGCTTGAGGACATGTTCGGCATTCGCACGGGGTTCCTGGGCAAGCTGGTGTCGAACCTCGCGCGCGTGCGCCTTGCGGACGTGGTCGACGACGCGAACGACAAGCACATGCAACCGTGGGCCGATCTCTGTGCGGTACGTCGCCGCCATCCCGATCATGGGTTGGCACATACGCACGGGATTGAGACCTCAATCGAGGATTCTCACCAATCGTGGTTCATTTGCGATGCACATGCAGGAGCACGGGATCCACAACACGCCGCTGACGCCGTACATTGACAAGGAGCTGCTTCAGCACAACCACCTGTACATTGACGGCTCGAGAATCCAGTCCACGGGGTTCCAGTACGAGTACCCAACGGTAAGCATCGGTTGCTGTGGTATCGCACGTGAAAGTGGGCGCTCATTCCAATGCATTGATTCGGGAGCAGGTCGAACCCAAGGAGGTGCGCGCCGTCGTAGAGGAGATGGTCGCGCAGAAGATCTTCCCACCGGTGCTCACCAAGAAGTAGGAACCGCGCAGGCCCAGCAGGTCGCTTGAAGCCCGCGACTTTACCTCGAACTGTCCGCCCCCGGCTGTAGAGCGGCCAGACCAGCCTGCTCTCCAGGAATCCATGTTCATTTCCTCGCTCCATCGCACGCTCTTGACGTCGCCATCTTATGCCCTCCGTGTGTAAAGGCCCTACGCCCTCCAAGGCAAACACACGAGCGCGACATACGGCCGAGCACGCCACTTGAGCCTGCGATACCGAAAGAATCGGCCTCCGTCGCAGCGACTTCTGCTCCCAAGATACTTACCTGTGAGGACGATTCTCATGTTGCATGGTCCGTAGTTCCGTTGCGGCTGACTGCTGTGGTGTCATACTCATCGCGTGAATGAATAGCCAGCGGTCGAGTCCCTAGTGACGGAGCCATTTTGGTCGTCAAGTGAGCTCACCACACGTACTGAAGCTCGGTATCATTTGAAGGACCAAAGCGCGTGGTTACAGGTCCAATACACGGTGGAATCTTAGGGAGAGAGCCGCTTCGTCGTCAGTTGGGGGATACGACCGAACAACCAAAAGACGCAATACAACACCGGCTCTTTATTCTATACAACGCCGTTCTTTGACCAATTCAGCACACAGAAATCAGCAGGCCTCTGCAAACTAGGAGTTTTGTGGTGAAACGGCAGAAAAAACTATTACTGATTTTGAGCTTTTTCAGTCTAAGTGATAAAGGGTACCTGGTTTCGATATCTTCTGAATTGACTTGAAGTTAGCAAATGCTTTGGCACAGTGGTTAGCTTTCTATCGGAGACTGTATGATGCCTAGATCTGAAGTGCTGTGCTGCCTATCTGAAGTCAAACCAGAATTTTAGGTTTTGGCACCTAGTTTGCAGAGGCCTGGACATTAGGGATCTTGCATTCCGTATTAGAGCCCTCCAAGTTAATACTGGTATCAAACCCAGTACCAGCCGAGACGTTGGAGTGGTTTTACATACGGTACTGTAAAGTAAGCACCCGCACTATAGAGAAAAGCTACTTTCCTTTCCTGGCCGTCACCATAGGTGATAAAAAAGCAAAAACGCGGCGGGCGCCCATCAGCAGTAAGTCACTGTAATACTCGGCGCTCGCGTTCTCCATTACTGCCCCCTCCACGCTCTTCCCTCGAAGCCCCGAGACGCGTGGCGAAGCGAAGGAGGCGCCAGTAACAAGCGGCCGCATCGTTCCAACCCCCGGGAGTATCGCGAGGACAACGCCAGAGAGAGAGGGGAGGGAGGGAGGGAAAACCATCAGCGGTATCCCGTCCTTTCTCTTATTTTCCGGCGCGGATAAGAAGACACGCGAGGGGAAACCCGGCCCTGGGCATAGTATTGGGGGACCGCATATCGACTATCGCCGCGCCATGAGCGAGTGGGAGGCGCTCGAGGCGCAGTCGCTGCGCCAGATTGGCAGCGCCCTGCGCGCGCCGGCGGAGGACGAGGAGGTCGGCAGCTACACGTCGTCGGCGAGCACGACGCCCACGGACGGGAACGGCGCGGGTGAGAGCAGTCGCGGCAGCGGTAGCGGCGAGGCGGCGATCGGGAGCGCCACGGCGTTACGGGACGCGCCGACAAGGACCTCGCGCGGCAAGAAGGAGCGGCTCCGGACCCAGTCGGAGAGCGCCGCGTGGACGCGTGCGTCGCTCAAGATGCGGCCCACACCGCCCGGCGCACGCGACTCGCACGGTGGGTCGGGCGCTGACACGCCGGCGGCCGGCGGCTCGAGCGCACCGAACAGCTATGTGCGGAACAGTGAGGGCGCCTTGTCCCGGCTCACGGAGGATATCCTGTCGGACCTGGACTTTGAAGGCGAACGCCGGAGCCAGGACTCCGGAGGGGTCGCCCGGAGTTTTGTCAACGCCGCCAGTCTAGCGAGTCGCGAGCGCTGCATCAACATGTGGCTCGAGCACGGACAGATCTCGGACCGCGCGTCCGAGATTCTCGAGGACGCCAAGCTGTCGATGCACGGGCAGGAGAAGAACTTGTACCGGTCGTCGGCGCGTAGATTGTCGGAGGCGCGTGACCCAGCACTCCATTCGCTTGGCGAGAAAATGGTGCTGGCTTCGTCCGCTAGCAGCGAGCGCTTAAGTGCGCCCATTCATGAAGGTATTGCAACGCAGAAGCCCCCATCGTCGGGATCTCAGCACCGCTCCAACTCGACAGCAGCAAATGGCGACGCGTCATCGTCGACATCAGTCACGAAAGCGAAAACAGAAGCGACTGGCGCTACGGAGAGCAATGCGACGGGTACCGATGCTCGCGCGCCGCTGGTCGTGGACAACACGCCACGGGTAACCGAGTACGATGTGGATGACTACTTCCGCCCCGAGTCGGCAACATTGTACCACGAGGCTGTGCGATGGGAGGGCGTCCTGACCAAGCGAAGCGAATGGCTTCGCCGGCTAGAAAAGCACTACTATGTGTTGGAAGGCAAGTACCTGAGGCGGTTTGCATCCAAAGAAGCTTATCTGGCGTCGCGCGATGAACCTTTGCTACACCAAAAGGAACCACTCCGTGCGGACTACATGAGCCCAAAGGCGACCGGTCGCGGTGGATCCGCGCGCCGTACTCTCGCGACGCCTGCGGCTAGCAGTGTGAGCCACCTGTACATCTTGGCGGGTGTCAAGGACTCGGCCACGCGCACGAATGGGTTCACGTTCATCACGGAAGACAAGAAGATGCTGCAAGTCGCTGCGCCAACGGCGGTCGAGAAGGTGATCTGGATGCGGCTTGGTCTCGAGGCTATCGTCGCACTGCCCAACTTGCCCGTTGCGCCGCTTGACATGGAAGAGTTCTACGCCATGCTTGTTGTGCTATACACTGCGTACCGCGGGAACTGGCGTACCGAAGGAGACATGGCTGTGACGCTTCCCCCGCCGTCTGAGCAAGTGTTTACGCGGTTTTTCCGCCTTCTCGACAAGAATGTCATCTTCTGCTCGAACTACCCGCCGTCGGTGCCCTTCCACGGCTCCTTCCGCGGCCACGCCGGCGTCGTAAATTTCATGCACGAGTTTGCGCGGAACACGGTGTGGACCAACTTCAAGATTGGCGGTCTGTCGGTTGAAGGCTCCATTGCCGTGGCCTCGGGCAAGGAAGAGCTCGAGAACCGGCGCGACGGCCGCAAGTTCATTCAGAACTGGGTGCACAAGTTTACGTTCTACTCGGACGGACGGCTCGCTCGGTTTGAGATCAACGGCGATGTCGTGGCAGCTAGTGCCGTTTTCAAAATACCAGGCGCAGCAACGACACTGAAGTTGCCTCAAGAATTCAACGAGGTCGACGCGGAGCATGGCCTCGAGGGAACGCTGCTCGTGCGCGTGATGCAGGGCAACGGACTGAAGCTGGGTGCGTCGCATCGTAAATCGATTAAAGAGCCGAGTGTGTCGCTTGTCCTTGTGCATCGCGAGCAACCGCTGCCGAAGCAAGAGACATCGACGACTTCTTCAACAACAGGACTGAGTTCCATCTCTGTGCCTGCCGCCCTCTCGCGGAAGTTTAGCTCTGGCATTGGCTTCATCACTTCGACGGCTACGGGAACTTCGTCAGGCACATCCACGTCATCGTCATCATCTGGTAACGACGGCAGTGATGGCAATCCTCTCAGCACGGGAACACCGCGGAACTTCTCACAAGCATCATACACACCGACGAACCCCGTGTGGAACAAGGTCATTGCGCTACCGTTCAAGGGCGTGATCGGCACATGCAGTCTGCACATCGACGTAACAGATCTCGCGAAGAGCAGCAGCACGGCCGACGCCAAGATTGGTCACACGTCGGTCAACATTGCCAAGTACATCATGTCGTCGCGTACGGACAGCACGTCCGAACAGGAAGAGGCTGCGATGGCGTCCGACAGTCGCTGGTACACGATCAGTAACGCCAAGGGCGAGTACTGCGGCAAGGTGATGCTGGGGATTAGTTGCCGACGGAAAGACCTGAACGTCAACGGCAAAGAAACCGACCCGCTCGGCGGTGTGGGTGTGCTGCCGCGGCTCAAGAAGAGCCAAAGTGTCGTGATCGACTATCACAACCCGCCGTCGTCGCATATGCTGCAATGGGAAACGACAGGACTGGGCGCTGCAGCTGTGTGCGCCGCGAACACGCCCGCGGGCAACGGGTACAGCAGCGAGCGAGCGGGTGCGGGATCGGCACGTGGCGATGAGTTTGTGATTGACCACCGGCGTCACGGCTGGGCCAACGTGAAGCTATCACCCGAGAACGTAGCGCGCACGCGGTCAGCAGGCGACGTGGACGAGTCGCTGCACAAAAAGTTCCCGGAGAACAACTCGGCGACGTCGGTTGTGTGCAAGGACAACGAGAACATGCACACCTTCATGGTGTGCGGCGCGCCGTTCACGATCCCTCGGCACTATCAGCTCATCAAGGTGTGCGGGCGAGGCGCGTACGGCATCGTGATCGCCGCGACCAACACGCTCACGGGCGGCAACGTGGCCATCAAGAAGGTGATTGACTGCATCTGGCACCCGCACCAGCTCAAGCAAATCCTGCGTGAGTGCCGTTTGATCCGGCACATGGCGCACGAGAACGTGTTGAGTCTGATGGACCTGATCCCGCCGCCATCGTACTCGGACTTTCGTGACGTGTACATGACGGTCGACCTCATGGAGATGGACCTGCATCGCATCATTTACTCGAAGGAGGTGCTGCTGGACGACCACATCCGGTACTTCCTGTACCAGATCCTGAGCGGGCTGAATCACATGCACAAAGCCGGCGTGCTGCATCGTGACCTCAAGCCGAGCAACCTGCTCATCAACTCGGACTGCCAGCTCAAGATCTGCGATTTGGGTCTCGCTCGCTCGAAGGAAGCCGACGACGTCGGCATGACGGAATACGTGGTGACGCGCTGGTATCGCGCGCCGGAGCTGCTTCTGGGCAGCGCGTACGGCGAAGGCGTCGACTTGTGGGCCGCCGGGTGCATTTTCGCCGAAATGCTTGGACGCAAGCCGCTGTTCCCCGGTGAGACGTATGTGCACCAGCTGCAGCTCATCATGAACGTGCTGGGCGTGCCGGAAGAGCACTCGTTCAAGGAGAACCCGCTGGCCAATAAGCTCAAGGGCCGGCAGCTGCTGAGTCGCACCCAGGCGGTCGCGGGCATCGACACGAGCACCATGTTCCCCAATGCGAACCCGGAGGGCCTCGACCTGCTCTGGAAGATGCTCGTGTTCGACGTGGAGAAGCGCATGACGGTGCAGGAGGCGCTGCGCCACCCGTACCTGGCCGCCTACTACGACGAGGAGCGCGAGAGCGCACCGGTTGAGAAGTTCCAGAGCTTCGACCTGGACGACCTGGACGAGTCGGACCTGAAGGAGCTCATGTTCAAGGAGATCTGTCACTTCCACCCCGAGGAGATGGTGAAGCGCGCGCGCCAGCAGCACGAGAACCCCGAGGGCCAGGAGAAGCTGCCGCCCGGCTGGGTCAAGCGCGAGTCGCGTAGCGTGCCCGGCAAGTTTTACTATAGCAACCCCAAGCGCGGCATCAGCACGTGGATCAAGGAGGAGATGGACTAGCGCAACAGCAACGCCGGCAAATCCCGCATCCAAGGTCATAAAGGTAGAAGCAAGCAGGCAACAATAGAGCGCGGGTGGGTGTCCATGTAAGCTGACGGACGAGCTGGTGGCGCAGGTTATAAAGTATTACTTCTCTCATCGGGTCGCGAATATGCAGAGGGAGAAAGTGTCCATGACGCAAGCAAATCGCTTCTCCTGTTGCTCCTGCCCGTCGCATTCGTCCTCCCTTCTCAACTACCAACACTGACCACTCCATCCACCTCCTCCGATAAACTTCCCAAGCTTTGCCGTTGACGCCACGATGCTCCGCTCGCGCCCCCGTCCAATATATAAAAAAGAGACTCTGACACCACCTCGCAGCTTGTGCCTCTCGTCCTTAGCTCGCCACCGATGGCGCGACACCGCGAACCGCCAAGTTGCCGGCTCTGCCAATGGATCCGCGCGGCAGTCGGCCGATGTAGTACGACGCCAGCGCTCGCTGCTTGGCTGGCTGCCACGCACTCGCGCCAGGCGTCAAACCGCCGGACCACGTCCTTGGTGGCGCCGCCGGCATGGAAGACATGGACAGCGAGTGCATGGGCGAGAGTCCGCGGCGGTGCGGCTCGCTCATCGGTCCGAACAACGCGCCGTCGAGCTTGACACTTGCCAGCGCGCTGGACGAGTGCGGCCAGCCGTAGTCGCGGGCCAAGAGCGACAGCAACGGGGACGACTGCGTGAGGAACCGCTCCATGTCCAGGTCCGTGTCCAGGTCCATCGTGGACGCGCAGCAGTCGTCGAGGTCCACGTCCATGTCGTCGTCCACGTGGAGCGTCGAGCCGTGCCCAAGCAGCAGCAGCCTCCGCTCGCGCTTGGCCGCGTCCACGACATCTTCACAGCCAAAGTACTCGTCGACCACTTCGATCTGGTCCAGGTACGCCCTGCCATTCGTCCGTCACATCCACGCTCGTAAGTGTCCATGTTCGTCACTGAGATAGCTATTGCGACAGGGATGGAGGCGCATTACCCGCACACGCGCTCGCCGCGCGCGTCGAGGAAGCACGAGTTGCCGCCGATCTCTAGCGCCTGGCTGTAGACTTCCGACAGCATGCGACTACCCGACGAAGCCGCCGCGCTGCTGTTCGTCGACAGGAACGCGTCCCAACTGGCAGCAGCAGCAGCAGCAGCAGCAACAAGAACAACCCACGCGGCATTAGCACCGACCGATCGACAGCTTCCGAGCCAACAAGCACGCGCACCTCATCCAGTCATCGGCCTCGTTGTCGTGGCGGTCCGTGCCCGCGCGGCTCAGCTCGCCGTCTTCCACGTGCGCGAGCCACGCCGAGCTGAACGAGCGCTGCAACTTGTCGAGCAGCGAGGCCGCCGAGTCACTGCGAGTGCGCGACCACATCTCCATCTCCGCCGGGTCTGTTACAGCAAAGCGCAAAACCCCAAGCAGCAGCATGAGCGTCGTCGAGCGGATGACGCCGGCGGCGTCAGACACACAAACACACACACGCACCAGCGTCGCGCGTGACGAAACATCCAAAGGCCGCGCCCATCGTGCGATCGATCGATCGATCAGCGTCGCCGTCGTCAGCGGGGCCAGTTTGAGAGTGTGCGGCTGCGTCGTCGACAATCGGAAACTAAAGGCGACGGGTGGAGGCGTCGGACAGTGTCGTTCAACGTGTTGTGGGTCGCAATACCAGCCAGCCAAAGGCGAAGAGGCAGGCAGGCTCCCCTGCTTCAACCCGTGCCGGTCGAATCGAACGCGGAGACCCGTTCGAGATCCCGGGCGATTGAACGAATGAGGCGAACGAACGGCGAGGAAACCTCACAGACTCCGACCGGTGTGTCTCGCCTTGAAGTGCCGCCCGGGAAGTAAAAATGCGGTTCGTCGAGTCGCTTATTTTAATTGCTGGTCGCTTCCTGTTCCTCGGGGGCCTCCAGATCCAATCGGTGATGGAGGGTGAACACCCGTTTGTCCAACGTTAAATGGCAGACACCAAGGGGACCGATCACAGACTGCTCGTGAGCCTTCGACCTTGGAAAAAAAGAGCGACGTTGAAGCCTCGAGAGGAGGAGATGGCTCCACGGTGGAAGGAAATCCGTCGCTCGGCGCTCGGTTGCTGGAAAAATGATCCCTGACCGTGAGGAAACCAGAGAAAAACCGACCCACAAGCGCTGGAAGGACCAGCCAGCCGCGCGCCGTCAGGGCTACCTCACCGCCTGCCTTAATGCATGGAGCGAGAGAGACGACGTAGGATGCCGCAACCACGCGAGGAGGCGCTATTAATACGCTGGCAGGGGGCGCTATAAATGACGGAAACCCTACCTGATCGATGCGTTGCGTTGCGTTGACAGTGCGTCACGCGGTTCCTCGCGCTCGATCGGACGGTCGGGACGCGCTGACTGACGGCCCGACTGAAGACCCGGGCATGCTGGTTCCTCTAAGGAGAGAGAGAAGGGAAACGCTCTCCTCTTAGCGTGATGGAGGTCGACGACTAGGAGCTTTCTCCCGACTTTCTCCCGCTTCGCTTTGCAGTCGCTGTCTCACCCATCGAGTGGTCGGTCCGCCTCGCCCCCCGACTGAAAGATAAATCGAGCGGCCGCCGACGAACAGGCCCAAAAATCAAGCCTGGCGGGTGGCTTCTCGGCAAGTTCGCCACGTTTCTAGCTCGCTTCGGCGTGAATGGGCGGCCTTGGAGCAGGGAAACGCTTAAACGTTGGCGAGGGACGAGCGAGGCGACCCCAAGCAGCACGTAACGAGCCAGGTAGGGAGGCAGGTAGGAGGAATTTGTATGTCAGGGGCCCACAGGTGTCCGTTGAGGTTGCTCACTCGCGGGCGACGTCACGACCGCTGCTTGCTGGCTGCGAGCCCGCATCACGCACTGCAGCTACTGGCAAACATGTATTGGTGGCCAAAAATAAGGGGGGTGGAGGCGAGGCAAGGCCTCACTCTAGCGACGCGAAGAAGACGCTGGGCTCGCAGAACCGGATGAGCACGGGCCGCGGCGCCGTCTTGAGCAGGTAGCGGGTCATGTCGTAGCCGAGCAGCTTGGTGCAGTCGCTGCCGACGGCCACGACGGCCCAGCCGATGATGGACGGTGTCTCGCCTCTTGAGCCGGTCGGTTGCGCGCTACTGCTACCGTCGCTGGAGGACAGGAAGCTGGTCCGCCAGCTTCGCAGGAAGAAGCTGGCGGCGCCGCCGCTGCTGCTGTAGCTGTGCCGGTCGTTGTTGTACTTCTTGACGAGGCATGCGCGCCCGTCCAGCGAGGTCTCGATCTCCAGGCCGAGTTGGCTTTCTGGGAACTCGAGCTCGAGCTCATCCGGTAGCAGCGCGCCCGGTTTGCGCGGGATCCACTGGATCGGGTGCGTCGCGAACGAGTCGTAGCACTTGGATAAATACTGGGCGGGCACGGTAGCCTCGTGTGTGACGTCGCTGCTGTCGTCGTCCAGCAGTCGCTGGTAGTTGCGCACAAAGTCGGCCTTGGTCATCTTGTACCGCCTCGCCAAGTGCGGGTTGTGCGCGTCCGTGTTGAGCAGCACGACCGAGAAGGCGAGCGTGTACACGGCGTCTTCGGACGGCAGCACCGCGCTGTCTGGGTTGGCGGCAAAGAATGCTCTCGCGAACGCCTGCAGAATGCGGTCGATCTTCTGCGCCTCGCCCGGCAGCATGAAGCGCCCCAGGTAGACGCGCAGCGCCACGTCGAACGAAAAGCACTTGAAGATGAAGCCTAGATGGGACAAGAGCAGCGCGTTGGCGGGTGCGTACAGCACGGAAGGGGCAAAACTCGCTCTACGTACCATTGGCGTACTCTTGGAGCACGAGCAGCGACCGCTCGTCCGGCTCGCCCAGTACCCGGCCAATCTATTGAATATAAGAGGCACGTCGTTAGTGAGGCCCGAGACCGGTACGAATGGAGTAGAGCGTACCATTTTGGGGTCCATGTGCGGCATCTCATGCAGGAACTCGGCGATGTCACGCGGAGTCGCGCTACCTGCGTTAATGAGAGCTCACAACCAAGCAACACAGCTCGTCAGAGACGTTCATAGCTTCCAAACTCCCCAGTAAACGGCGGAAGGGACGCACTCTCGGGGCTCATGAGCTGCATGACGTGCAGCGCTTCGACGCTGAGCGGCTCGTCCGCGTCGCTCGCTGCGTGCGGTGTAAGCTGTCGCTGCCCCGGCGATGATGTGGGCGACGACGTCGACGCCACGGAGCTGGACGATTCGCGCGCCTTGGCGCTCTACAAATAGCCAGAACAGATCGAGGAGAAGAGAGGTAAGAACGAGGCCGTTTGCGCGGTCGGACGCGCGCGACTGGCGCCACGAGAGCAGTCCAGCGCACAGCAGTCATCTCCATTGCGCATCAACGCTGGTCCCGACTGGTGTCCGTCATCGAGAGCATCAGGAGCGGCGGTGGAAGGAACGCACCTCCTCGGGCTCCATTCTCGCGAGCTTGGGTGTGTATAAGTGTGTCCCCTTGACCTTTTTGATTTTCTATCGGGGTTTCTTATTAGAGCCTGAGAATACAGCACGATCACCGGTCTTATTTTTATTTATGGTTCCACCAACTGTCTTCCGGGTTCTGTACGGTCCAAAAAGCGATTAGGGTACAACCTGTGCGCTGCAGTAAAATTGAGGTTACAAGTTGTAACCCTAGTGTACTCTGAGTAACCTCCCTCAGGCGTACCCCGATGTGCCCCTTCAAGATCAAAAAGTTGGATCGCAATTTCCAACTGGGGAAAGAGGACACGACGAGAAAGGCAGGCAGAGGTGTGAAGGATGATGGCTCCTTCGACCGGCACCGGCGCGCGTCAAGGGCCGCGGGGGCTGCCGCGCGACTGTGTGTTCAGTCTGCAGAAGGCGGCGGGGGCGGTGGAGCTGCTGGTGTCGCTGGCGCCCGAGGGCGTAAGCGAGAAGCGGCAGAGCAAGTTCGTCGAAGTGGCGCAGCACCCAGTCAAGCCGTGGGTCGCGGCGATCGAGCCCAAGGGCAGCGGCGTTGTTTGGAACTACGAGACGTGTGAGCTGGTAGCCGAGTTCTCCCTAGAGGTCGCGCAGAGCCTGGACGACGACGCGGACGAAGCGGAGAACACGGCAGTCAGCGCCGAGGCGGTCGCGTCGGTCTCCAGCCCGACCTCGTCCAAGAGCTTTCTGCAGCTCGGGTCGTCGTCACCGACCGCTGTAAGCTACATGAAGTCGTCGAGGAAGAGCGCGGGGATCAAGATGCTCTTCTACGACCAGGAGTCCATCGCCGCTACGACCCAGATTCCGGCGCCGCGCTCGTGCTTTGACGAGTGGCTCATTATCCTCGCCGCCACGGGCATCATGATCTATGATCTTAACCAGAACGCAATGGTACGTGCCTTGTATTAGAACGACAACGAAGTTGGTGTATCCACCGGACAGGTCCGGGCGCTCTGACCTCAGCATGCGATTTACAAATTGGACAGGTTCGTCGGATTGCACCAGAGGACTTGCAGAAACAGACCCCAGTCAGCGCCGAGCTGCTGCCTTTCGGCATGCTTGCGGTCGGCTTCCAAGACGGCAAAATTCGCGTCATGAACCCTCGAGTCGGGAAGATCACCGGGACGATGGACACAGGCTCGACGCGCGGTAGGCCACGCTACCGCTTCGTTCTGCTGAATGATGTATACACTGACGAAGATTGCGACTATGATATCGTGTAGATGTGCAGCATCTCACGCTGATTTCGACGCCTCCATTGGTAGTGAGCCGTAGTGCGAGTGGCTCGCGCAGCACCAGCACGCCAAACGCCGATACACCGAGCGGCATGTACACCCAGCGTCAGTTCCTCGCGTGCGCCACGCTTGATGGGCGTGTGCTGGTGTGGCGCTTGAACAGTGCGGGGCCGGACGGTGCAGAGTTCGTCAAACTGTCCGACATGGAGATACGCGACGCATTCAAGGGCTTTGACACGTCTGTCGGCATTGCCGAGCTGCGGTACCACCCGAGCCAGGAGACGCTCACCGTTTCCAGTCGTGATGGCGGGATTTTCATCTTCGATGTGACCCCGCTGGTGACCCAAAACAAGCCGTATGTGACTCGGCTTGCCATTCCGTCATAGTTGTACGAGGTGTCTGACCCTCCTACTCATATTTGGTATGAAGGCCAAGTTTTTTGGGAGTTTTGCCGCCCAACAAGTTTCAGACCGCGACGGTGCTGCCTGGAGTCCGGAAGGGCCTGCTGGCGGCCTTGTCAGTTTCTCCATCGTCCACAACGGTACTGTTTGACTGTCTATCTATCATAATCGGTTGTTTCGATCTCACGTCACTACTGTTCATGCTGTGATGGGGCATGCATACAGATTGTGATCGCTGAGATTGGCCCCAAAGGAAGATACGTGGGCAAAGACAACATTCCGACCAGCTTCCTCGAGTTCTTTGCACCCAGCACGTTTGAGTCGCGTGATCAACGAGGTGCCGTTCCCGCGGTAAGCCCCGTCACTGACTTTGCGATAAGTTCAAGTACGCTCTTCGAAGCGATGTGATCACCTGACGACAGGTCGTTTGTACTATGGACATAGGCCCTTCAGAAGAAGTTCAAGCTGCTGAGCGTCTCTTCATGCGCTCGCTCGCGCGGTGAGCTCTGCTGTCTAACGTCGTATGGTCTCCTGCTGCTCAACGTCCGCCTCGGCAATTTCTCGAACCCGGTTTTCATCATTCGAGGACCGGAAAAGACTCCTCTCATCGCGTATCCTGGAGCGCTGAAGGTTGCGCTACGAATCTACGGCGAGGAGACTTCACTCAAGCAAGAGGATCATAAGCTGCAATGCAGTCTGGACACGCCGCAGGAGCGCTTGATCCCGCCACTGGTACAGTCGTGTCCGACAAACGCTTCGTTACTGTCGGCACTCGTTCCCGCCGGTTCGCATTTCGAGGTGAGACTGCATCAAACTTACCCCAATGTGTATTATTTGGTTGACCCTGAC